>JARLTB010000528.1:0-37138 GCA_030141615.1 Unio pictorum
GTTGAAACCCTTTACCCCGCTTGGATTTGGTTAATACTTGGTTATTGGCTGCGCACCATTGGATAGTACGTCACCATACTTTAAAACCGGTTCCCACCATTTTTTTCAGCATGACTTTTGATGAAAAACGGACTTTTTTGTTTTTCATGTTATGGATCAGTTGGGATTAGATAAAAGCTGTTGAAACCCTTTACCCCGCTTGGATTTGGTTAATACTTGGTTTATTGGCTGCGCACCATTGGATAGTACGTCACCATACTTTAAAACCGGTTCCCACCATTTTTTTCAGCATGACTTTTGATGAAAAACGGACTTTTTTGTTTTTCATGTTATGGATCAGTTGGGCTTAGATAAAAGCTGTTGAAACCCTTTACCCCGCTTGGATTTGGTTAATACTTGGTTTATTGGCTGCGCACCATTGGATAGTACGTCACCATACTTTAAAACCGGTTCCCACCATTTTTTTCAGCATGACTTTTGATGAAAAACGGACTTTTTTGTTTTTCATGTTATGGATCAGTTGGGCTTAGATAAAAGCTGTTGAAACCCTTTACCCCGCTTGGATTTGGTTAATACTTGGTTTATTGGCTGCGCACCATTGGATAGTACGTCACCATACTTTAAAACCGGTTCCCACCATTTTTTTCAGCATGACTTTTGATGAAAAACGGACTTTTTTGTTTTTCATGTTATGGATCAGTTGGGCTTAGATAAAAGCTGTTGAAACCCTTTACCCCGCTTGGATTTGGTTAATACTTGGTTTATTGGCTGCGCACCATTGGATAGTACGTCACCATACTTTAAAACCGGTTCCCACCATTTTTTTCAGCATGACTTTTGATGAAAAACGGACTTTTTTGTTTTTCATGTTATGGATCAGTTGGGCTTAGATAAAAGCTGTTGAAACACTTTACCCCGCTTGGATTTGGTTAATACTTGGTTTATTGGCTGCGCACCATTGGATAGTACGTCACCATACTTTAAAACCGGTTCCCACCATTTTTTTCAGCATGACTTTTGATGAAAAACGGACTTTTTTGTTTTTCATGTTATGGATCAGTTGGGCTTAGATAAAAGCTGTTGAAACCCTTTACCCCGCTTGGATTTGGTTAATACTTGGTTTATTGGCTGCGCACCATTGGATAGTACGTCACCATACTTTAAAACCGGTTCCCACCATTTTTTTCAGCATGACTTTTGATGAAAAACGGACTTTTTTGTTTTTCATGTTATGGATCAGTTGGGCTTAGATAAAAGCTGTTGAAACCCTTTACCCCGCTTGGATTTGGTTAATACTTGGTTTATTGGCTGCGCACCATTGGATAGTACGTCACCATACTTTAAAACCGGTTCCCACCATTTTTTTCAGCATGACTTTTGATGAAAAACGGACTTTTTTGTTTTTCATGTTATGGATCAGTTGGGCTTAGATAAAAGCTGTTGAAACCCTTTACCCCGCTTGGATTTGGTTAATACTTGGTTTATTGGCTGCGCACCATTGGATAGTACGTCACCATACTTTAAAACCGGTTCCCACCATTTTTTTCAGCATGACTTTTGATGAAAAACGGACTTTTTTGTTTTCATGTTATGGATCAGTTGGGCTTAGATAAAAGCTGTTGAAACCCTTTACCCCGCTTGGATTTGGTTAATACTTGGTTTATTGGCTGCGCACCATTGGATAGTACGTCACCATACTTTAAAACCGGTTCCCACCATTTTTTTCAGCATGACTTTTGATGAAAAACGGACTTTTTTGTTTTTCATGTTATGGATCAGTTGGGCTTAGATAAAAGCTGTTGAAACCCTTTACCCCGCTTGGATTTGGTTAATACTTGGTTTATTGGCTGCGCACCATTGGATAGTACGTCACCATACTTTAAAACCGGTTCCCACCATTTTTTTCAGCATGACTTTTGATGAAAAACGGACTTTTTTGTTTTTCATGTTATGGATCAGTTGGGCTTAGATAAAAGCTGTTGAAACCCTTTACCCCGCTTGGATTTGGTTAATACTTGGTTTATTGGCTGCGCACCATTGGATAGTACGTCACCATACTTTAAAACCGGTTCCCACCATTTTTTTCAGCATGACTTTTGATGAAAAACGGACTTTTTTGTTTTTCATGTTATGGATCAGTTGGGCTTAGATAAAAGCTGTTGAAACCCTTTACCCCGCTTGGATTTGGTTAATACTTGGTTTATTGGCTGCGCACCATTGGATAGTACGTCACCATACTTTAAAACCGGTTCCCACCATTTTTTTCAGCATGACTTTTGATGAAAAACGGACTTTTTTGTTTTTCATGTTATGGATCAGTTGGGCTTAGATAAAAGCTGTTGAAACCCTTTACCCCGCTTGGATTTGGTTAATACTTGGTTTATTGGCTGCGCACCATTGGATAGTACGTCACCATACTTTAAAACCGGTTCCCACCATTTTTTTCAGCATGACTTTTGATGAAAAACGGACTTTTTTGTTTTTCATGTTATGGATCAGTTGGGCTTAGATAAAAGCTGTTGGAAACCCTTTACCCCGCTTGGATTTGGTTAATACTTGGTTTATTGGCTGCGCACCATTGGATAGTACGTCACCATACTTTAAAACCGGTTCCCACCATTTTTTTCAGCATGACTTTTGATGAAAAACGGACTTTTTTGTTTTTCATGTTATGGATCAGTTGGGCTTAGATAAAAGCTGTTGAAACCCTTTACCCCGCTTGGATTTGGTTAATACTTGGTTTATTGGCTGCGCACCATTGGATAGTACGTCACCATACTTTAAAACCGGTTCCCACCATTTTTTTCAGCATGACTTTTGATGAAAAACGGACTTTTTTGTTTTTCATGTTATGGATCAGTTGGGCTTAGATAAAAGCTGTTGAAACCCTTTACCCCACTTGGATTTGGTTAATACTTGGTTTATTGGCTGCGCACCATTGAATAGTACGTCACCATACTTTAAAACCGGTTCCCACCATTTTTTTCAGCATGACTTTTGATGAAAAACGGACTTTTTTGTTTTTCATGTTATGGATCAGTTGGGCTTAGATAAAAGCTGTTGAAACCCTTTACCCCGCTTGGATTTGGTTAATACTTGGTTTATTGGCTGCGCACCATTGGATAGTACGTCACCATACTTTAAAACCGGTTCCCACCATTTTTTCAGCATGACTTTTGATGAAAAACGGACTTTTTTGTTTTTCATGTTATGGATCAGTTGGGCTTAGATAAAAGCTGTTGAGACCCTTTACCCCGCTTGGATTTGGTTAATACTTGGTTTATTGGCTGCGCACCATTGGATAGTACGTCACCATACTTTAAAACCGGTTCCCACCATTTTTTTCAGCATGACTTTTGATGAAAAACGGACTTTTTTGTTTTTCATGTTATGGATCAGTTGGGCTTAGATAAAAGCTGTTGAAACCCTTTACCCCGCTTAGATTTGGTTAATACTTGGTTTATTGGCTGCGCACCATTGGATAGTACGTCACCATACTTTAAAACCGGTTCCCACCATTTTTTTCAGCATGACTTTTGATGAAAAACGGACTTTTTTGTTTTTCATGTTATGGATCAGTTGGGCTTAGATAAAAGCTGTTGAAACCCTTTACCCCGCTTGGATTTGGTTAATACTTGGTTTATTGGCTGCGCACCATTGGATAGTACGTCACCATACTTTAAAACCGGTTCCCACCATTTTTTTCAGCATGACTTTTGATGAAAAACGGACTTTTTTGTTTTTCATGTTATGGATCAGTTGGGCTTAGATAAAAGCTGTTGAAACCCTTTACCCCGCTTGGATTTGGTTAATACTTGGTTTATTGGCTGCGCACCATTGGATAGTACGTCACCATACTTTAAAACCGGTTCCCACCATTTTTTTCAGCATGACTTTTGATGAAAAACGGACTTTTTTGTTTTTCATGTTATGGATCAGTTGGGCTTAGATAAAAGCTGTTGAAACCCTTTACCCCGCTTGGATTTGGTTAATACTTGGTTTATTGGCTGCGCACCATTGGATAGTACGTCACTATACTTTAAAATCGGTTCCCACCATTTTGTTCAGCATGACTTTTGATGAAAAACGGACTTTTTTGTTTTTCATGTTATGGATCAGTTGGGCTTAGATAAAAGCTGTTGAAACCCTTTACCCCGCTTGGATTTGGTTAATACTTGGTTTATTGGCTGCGCACCATTGGATAGTACGTCACCATACTTTAAAACCGGTTCCCACCATTTTTTTCAGCATGACTTTTGATGAAAAACGGACTTTTTTGTTTTTCATGTTATGGATCAGTTGGGATTAGATAAAAGCTGTTGAAACCCTTTACCCCGCTTGGATTTGGTCAATGCTTGATTTATTGGCTGCGCACCATTGGATAGTACGTCACCATACTTTAAAACCGGTTCCCACCATTTTTTTCAGCATGACTTTTGATGAAAAACGGACTTTTTTGTTTTTCATGTTATGGATCAGTTGGGCTTAGATAAAAGCTGTTGAAACCCTTTACCCCGCTTGGATTTGGTTAATACTTGGTTTATTGGCTGCGCACCATTGGATAGTACGTCACCATACTTTAAAACCGGTTCCCACCATTTTTTTCAGCATGACTTTTGATGAAAAACGGACTTTTTGTTTTTCATGTTATGGATCAGTTGGGCTTAGATAAAAGCTGTTGAAACCCTTTACCCCGCTTGGATTTGGTTAATACTTGGTTTATTGGCTGCGCACCATTGGATAGTACGTCACCATACTTTAAAACCGGTTCCCACCATTTTTTTCAGCATGACTTTTGATGAAAAACGGACTTTTTTGTTTTTCATGTTATGGATCAGTTGGGCTTAGATAAAAGCTGTTGAAAACCTTTACCCCGCTTGGATTTGGTTAATACTTGGTTTATTGGCTGCGCACCATTGGATAGTACGTCACCATACTTTAAAACCGGTTCCCACCATTTTTTTCAGCATGACTTTTGATGAAAAACGGACTTTTTTGTTTTTCATGTTATGGATCAGTTGGGCTTAGATAAAAGCTGTTGAAACACTTTACCCCGCTTGGATTTGGTTAATACTTGGTTTATTGGCAGCGCACCATTGGATAGTACGTCACCATACTTTAAAACCGGTTCCCACCATTTTTTTCAGCATGACTTTTGATGAAAAACGGACTTTTTTGTTTTTCATGTTATGGATCAGTTGGGCTTAGATAAAAGCTGTTGAAACCCTTTACCCCGCTTGGATTTGGTTAATACTTGGTTTATTGGCTGCGCACCATTGGATAGTACGTCACCATACTTTAAAACCGGTTCCCACCATTTTTTTCAGCATGACTTTTGATGAAAAACGGACTTTTTTGTTTTTCATGTTATGGATCAGTTGGGCTTAGATAAAAGCTGTTGAAACCCTTTACCCCGCTTGGATTTGGTTAATACTTGGTTTATTGGCTGCGCACCATTGGATAGTACGTCACCATACTTTAAAACCGGTTCCCACCATTTTTTTCAGCATGACTTTTGATGAAAAACGGACTTTTTTGTTTTTCATGTTATGGATTAGTTGGGCTTAGATAAAAGCTGTTGAAACCCTTTACCCCGCTTGGATTTGGTTAATACTTGGTTTATTGGCTGCGCACTATTCGATAGTACGTCACCATACTTTAAAACCGGTTCCCACCATTTTTTCAGCATGACTTTTGATGAAAAACGGACTTTTTTTGTTTTTCATGTTATGGATCAGTTGGGCTTAGATAAAAGCTGTTGAAACCCTTTACCCCGCTTGGATTTGGTTAATACTTGGTTTATTGGCTGCGCACCATTGGATAGTACGTCACCATACTTTAAAACCGGTTCCCACCATTTTTTTCAGCATGACTTTTGATGAAAAACGGACTTTTTTGTTTTTCATGTTATGGATCAGTTGGGCTTAGATAAAAGCTGTTGAAACCCTTTACCCCGCTTGGATTTGGTTAATACTTGGTTTATTGGCTGCGCACCATTGGATAGTACGTCACCATACTTTAAAACCGGTTCCCACCATTTTTTTCAGCATGACTTTTGATGAAAAACGGACTTTTTTGTTTTTCATGTTATGGATCAGTTGGGCTTAGATAAAAGCTGTTGAAACCCTTTACCCCGCTTGGATTTGGTTAATACTTGGTTTATTGGCTGCGCACCATTGGATAGTACGTCACTATACTTTAAAATCGGTTCCCACCATTTTTTTCAGCATGACTTTTGATGAAAAACGGACTTTTTTGTTTTTCATGTTATGGATCAGTTGGGCTTAGATAAAAGCTGTTGAAACCCTTTACCCCGTTTGGATTTGGTTAATACTTGGTTTATTGGCTGCGCACCATTGGATAGTACGTCACCATACTTTAAAACCGGTTCCCACCATTTTTTTCAGCATGACTTTTGATGAAAAACGGACTTTTTTGTTTTTCATGTTATGGATCAGTTGGGCTTAGATAAAAGCTGTTGAAACCCTTTACCCCGCTTGGATTTGGTTAATACTTGGTTTATTGGCTGCGCACCATTGGATAGTACGTCACCATACTTTAAAACCGGTTCCCACCATTTTTTTCAGCATGACTTTTGATGAAAAACGGACTTTTTTGTTTTTCATGTTATGGATCAGTTGGGCTTAGATAAAAGCTGTTGAAACCCTTTACCCCGCTTGGATTTGGTTAATACTTGGTTTATTGGCTGCGCACCATTGGATAGTACGTCACCATACTTTAAAACCGATTCCCACCATTTTTTTCAGCATGACTTTTGATGAAAAACGGACTTTTTGTTTTTCATGTTATGGATCAGTTGGGCTTAGATAAAAGCTGTTGAAACCCTTTACCCCGCTTGGATTTGGTTAATACTTGGTTTATTGGCTGCGCACCATTGGATAGTACGTCACCATACTTTAAAACCGGTTCCCACCATTTTTTTCAGCATGACTTTTGATGAAAAACGGACTTTTTTGTTTTTCATGTTATGGACCAGTTGGGCTTAGATAAAAGCTGTTGAAACCCTTTACCCCGCTTGGATTTGGTTAATACTTGGTTTATTGGCTGCGCACCATTGGATAGTACGTCACCATACTTTAAAACCGGTTCCCACCATTTTTTTCAGCATGACTTTTGATGAAAAACGGACTTTTTTGTTTTTCATGTTATGGATCAGTTGGGCTTAGATAAAAGCTGTTGAAACCCTTTACCCCGCTTGGATTTGGTTAATACTTGGTTTATTGGCTGCGCACCATTGGATAGTACGTCACCATACTTTAAAACCGGTTCCCACCATTTTTTTCAGCATGACTTTTGATGAAAAACGGACTTTTTGTTTTTCATGTTATGGATCAGTTGGGCTTAGATAAAAGCTGTTGAAACCCTTTACCCCGCTTGGATTTGGTTAATACTTGGTTTATTGGCTGCGCACCATTGGATAGTACGTCACCATACTTTAAAACCGGTTCCCACCATTTTTTTCAGCATGACTTTTGATGAAAAACGGACTTTTTTGTTTTTCATGTTATGGATCAGTTGGGCTTAGATAAAAGCTGTTGAAAACCTTTACCCCGCTTGGATTTGGTTAATACTTGGTTTATTGGCTGCGCACCATTGGATAGTACGTCACCATACTTTAAAACCGGTTCCCACCATTTTTTTCAGCATGACTTTTGATGAAAAACGGACTTTTTTGTTTTTCATGTTATGGATCAGTTGGGCTTAGATAAAAGCTGTTGAAACCCTTTACCCCGCTTGGATTTGGTTAATACTTGGTTTATTGGCAGCGCACCATTGGATAGTACGTCACCATACTTTAAAACCGGTTCCCACCATTTTTTTCAGCATGACTTTTGATGAAAAACGGACTTTTTTGTTTTTCATGTTATGGATCAGTTGGGCTTAGATAAAAGCTGTTGAAACCCTTTACCCCGCTTGGATTTGGTTAATACTTGGTTTATTGGCTGCGCACCATTGGATAGTACGTCACCGTACTTTAAAACCGGTTCCCACCATTTTTTTCAGCATGACTTTCGATGAAAAACGGACTTTTTGTTTTTCATGTGATGGATCAGTTGGGCTTAGATAAAAGCTGTTGAAACCCTTTACCCCGCTTGGATTTGGTTAATACTTGGTTTATTGGCTGCGCACCATTGGATAGTACGTCACCATACTTTAAAACCGGTTCCCACCATTTTTTTCAGCATGACTTTTGATGAAAAACGGACTTTTTTGTTTTTCATGTTATGGATCAGTTGGGCTTAGATAAAAGCTTTTGAAACCCTTTACCCCGCTTGGATTTGGTTAATACTTGGTTTATTGGCTGCGCACCATTGGATAGTACGTCACCATACTTTAAAACCGGTTCCCACCATTTTTTTCAGCATGACTTTTGATGAAAAACGGACTTTTTTGTTTTTCATGTTATGGATCAGTTGGGCTTAGATAAAAGCTGTTGAAACCCTTTACCCCGCTTGGATTTGGTTAATACTTGGTTTATTGGCTGCGCACCATTGGATAGTACGTCACCATACTTTAAAACCGGTTCCCACCATTTTTTTCAGCATGACTTTTGATGAAAAACGGACTTTTTTGTTTTTCATGTTATGGATCAGTTGGGCTTAGATAAAAGCTGTTGAAACCCTTTACCCCGCTTGGATTTGGTTAATACTTGGTTTATTGGCTGCGCACCATTGGATAGTACGTCACCATACTTTAAAACCGGTTCCCACCATTTTTTTCAGCATGACTTTTGATGAAAAACGGACTTTTTTGTTTTTCATGTTATGGATCAGTTGGGTTAAGATAAAAGCTGTTGAAACCCTTTACCCTGCTTGGATTTGGTTAATACTTGGTTTATTGGCTGCGCACCATTGGATAGTACGTCACCATACTTTAAAACCGGTTCCCACCATTTTTTTCAGCATGACTTTTGATGAAAAACGGACTTTTTTGTTTTTCATGTTATGGATCAGTTGGGCTTAGATAAAAGCTGTTGAAACCCTTTACCCCGCTTGGATTTGGTTAATACTTGGTTTATTGGCTGCGCACCATTGGATAGTACGTCACCATACTTTAAAACCGGTTCCTACCATTTTTTTCAGCATGACTTTTGATGAAAAACGGACTTTTTTGTTTTTCATGTTATGGATCAGTTGGGCTTAGATAAAAGCTGTTGAAACCCTTTACCCCGCTTGGATTTGGTTAATACTTGGTTTATTGGCTGCGCACCATTGGATAGTACGTCACCATACTTTAAAACCGGTTCCCACCATTTTTTTCAGCATGACTTTTGATGAAAAACGGACTTTTTTGTTTTTCATGTTATGGATCAGTTGGGCTTAGATAAAAGCTGTTGAAACCCTTTACCCCGCTTGGATTTGGTTAATACTTGGTTTATTGGCTGCGCACCATTGGATAGTACGTCACCATACTTTAAAACCGGTTCCCACCATTTTTTTCAGCATGACTTTTGATGAAAAACGGACTTTTTTGTTTTTCATGTTATGGATCAGTTGGGCTTAGATAAAAGCTGTTGAAACCCTTTACCCCGCTTGGATTTGGTTAATACTTGGTTTATTGGCTGCGCACTATTGGATAGTACGTCACCATACTTTAAAACCGGTTCCCACCATTTTTTTCAGCATGACTTTTGATAAAAAACGGACTTTTTTGTTTTTCATGTTATGGATCAGTTGGGCTTAGATAAAAGCTGTTGAAACCCTTTACCCCGCTTGGATTTGGTTAATACTTGGTTTATTGGCTGCGCACCATTGGATAGTACGTCACCATACTTTAAAACCGGTTCCCACCATTTTTTTCAGCATGACTTTTGATGAAAAACGGACTTTTTTGTTTTTCATGTTATGGATCAGTTGGGCTTAGATAAAAACTGTTGAAACCCTTTACCCCGCTTGGATTTGGTTAATACTTGGTTTATTGGCTGCGCACCATTGGATAGTACGTCACCATACTTTAAAACCGGTTCCCACCATTTTTTTCAGCATGACTTTAGCAGCAGAGAGGGTGAACAGACCACGTTTTCGAGCAAAAATAATGCTTCCAGATAACGTTTTCGAGCAAAATATGGCTTATAGACTACGTTTTCAGACAAAAAATAAGACTTCCAACAAAATCTCATTTAACAAAAAAAAAAGTCTCCATTTTGCAAAAACGGAGATTTTACGATTTTTTAATCAATTTTGCTCGCAACGATGTGGTCATCCACCCTCTCTGCTGCTACAGGTTAACAAAAAATAATAAATGATTTTAACCGAATATTTGATCAAGTCCGATACGATATCGTGTCCGAGGATCATGCAAATTTATTGTTGCGAATCCGTGCGGAGTCGACTGAGCATGACTAAAGAAATCTCGAAATTGATTGAAGTCCATATCAGAACACCATGTCTGCCAAATATTTCTAAGAGTATGAGTATCAACTCCGTTGAATACAGAAAGAATATTGCAGTTATCTCTGATGACTTTTGGAACCTGAGTGTAGCGTTGAGTGACATATATCACGTCAGTGTTTTTGTTACGCCCACGGGAAAATATTCTAGCAGGATTTTTTTGTTTATCCAACATTATATCGTCGTATACGACTAAATTGTTAATATCTCCATCAATATCATCAATGCTCGGTGCTTCATCGATATCGGTTATAACTCAATAATACCCTCTCCGGATTTTTCTACCGCGCTGTCGTTAAAATCTTTTAGCACTTCATAACATCGTTGATCATCTACGCTAGGGGCAATTAAATACAACTTATCCCACTTCATCCATCTCATTATTAAATTGAGCAATAATTGCGTTTTACCGGATCCAGATGGCCCGATTATAATCATCCGGATAGAGTTTGGTAGCGCTGCATGATGCTTAACTGGTTCTCTTGTTTTAGTCGCTGAAAAATCAATTATATCCATATCTCTATACATAAATTATGGATCTATATTGTGTGAAGTGTAAAACGCGTACTGGCACAGATGATGTGACGACGATTACAACTAAAAATAACCGATCAGCGCTTTCCGGTAAATGCGTGCAATGTGGTACAAAGAAATTTAGATTTGTGTCTATGAGATCTGATTTAAAAAAAAACGAGGAGGTGATATCGCAGCCAAATTGGCAAAGCTCCCTGGAACCCCATGGGCAAAGTACCCCGGAGAAAAGCACCTTCCAGGATATAGCTACTGTGGACCGGGAACCAGACTTGATATCAGACTCAATAATCAAAATCAACCCAACCCCGGTGAAGAACCAATAAACGCCATTGATAAGGCCTGTCACCTTCATGATGTTGCTTATAAAAGCAGCAATTTGCAACACAGGCATCTAGCAGATGTGAAATTAATTCATGCGTTAAATGCTATTCCTGATAAATCTTTCAAAGAAAAATTGGCTTCATTTTTGATAAAATCGGCTATGAAAAGCAAATTGATGTTAGGTGCCGGTAATTAATAATATGGAATCAATTTATTATTCCCCAAGAGGATACTGGAGGGGTAAATCAGCAGTCCAGAAACTCGCTAGCGCTGCAAAAGTGAAAAAAACCACTGCGGCTAATTGGTTATCCAAACAGGCACTATGGCAAATTTATCTACCACCGCCTAAACAAATTCAATTCTCGCATTTTGATGTGACCGCTCCTAATGAAGTTCATCAGGCTGATATATTATTTCTGCCACATGATCGTGGTTACAAATATGCTTTAACCGTAGTTGATATTGCAAGTCGATACAAAGAAGCAGAACCGTTAAAAACAAAATCAGCCACTGAAGTCGCTTCTGCATTTGAAAGGATTTATCGACGAGGTCCTCTGAACTGGCCAAATCTATTGCAGGTTGATCCTGGCAAGGAATTTCAGGGTGCAGTATTATCTACAATGAAACATCATAATGTCACCATACGACGAGGGCATACTGCGCTACATCGCGATCAGGCCATTGTAGAACGATTTAATCGGACGATTGCTGAGCGGTTATTTGGATATCAATACGCAAAAGAATTCATCCATGAAAAACGATCCCGTGAATGGGTCAAAAGATTACCAGCTGTGATTACTGCACTGAATAACGAGATTACTAGAACAATCAACATGAAACCTATCAACGCGATTAAAAAGAAGTCAATACCTGAAAAACCACAAAAAGATTTCAAAGAACCAATTCTTGGTAGTAATGTCATTGTGAGGTACTTATACGAACCAGGAGAGCTTGAAGGGGGTAGAAAAAGGGCTACTGATCCTATTTGGAGCGTCACTACGCATAAGATATCTAGTATAACACGATCTACGGGTAGACCTCCAATCTATAAACTGGATTCAACTGCCCCTCAGCGGGGTTTTACTCGACAACAACTACAAGTGATACCCGAGGATACTCAATTGCCACCGCATGGTCTTAACTAGCACCGTTGCGTCTATTGCACTCAAGACAAGTCAACATCACATTATTTCTGACATGACCGAGACTGTTATTTTTTCTGTCTACGGTGAATTGGCGAGGATCCTTATCCGAATACTGCCAACGCATTATACAATTGCAACTCGCGCAGTGATTATTCTGTTGTTTCTTCAAAGCTATTATTAATTTAGCATCAATATCAAATTCTCGTTGTTTTTTTTTGTCCTGTTGTTTGTAACCGGAGAGTTTTTTATCAATAATTTTAACATCAATATCATCCATTGTTGTGTCATTATCATCGAAAACAACTCTTCGAAGTTGATTTATTTTTCGTACTCTGGATACTGCGAGATAGACTAAATTCGACCATTCGATGTGATTATCCACCATCCAAACAATTGTATTCGATATAGTCAATCCCTGTGAAGAGTGTATTGTTGCTGCGTATCCTAGCGTCCACGGGGATTTATTAGCACGCAATGCATCTTCAACGACATTGATATCAACCAGCACAATATCATTTAATACGAGAATTTGTTTTTCATTCTGTCCTGGAATATCAACTTCAATATTCTGTTTTCGTGTATCCGATGGCCTATAACAAAGGGGTACTGGAAGCGTTGCAAATTTTTCTTTATGCAATTCAAATAGCTTCATCTGAAGTGTGTCCCTGACTATTTTTCTACTTGCAATTATCAAATCATTTGGTCTCCATGTTTCCCAGAAATCATTCATTGGAGTTTCTGAAATCACTTCACGCGCTATTTCGCATTGGATTCTATCCGGTTGTAATCTAATTAGCGCTTTGAACTCGCGTAATCGTTCATCAAGTGATCTATAATCAGTGGTGATTTCTTCGTAATAGTCTACAAAACCCTTTAGCCATTCATGTGGAGATGCACCGACAAATGGTGGTGGTTGGCCGTGATCACCGCACATGACAACTTTTGTGTTTTTGTTTAACAACCACTCAAGAAATGTTTGTAATACATCTAATGACACTGTGCATATTTCATCCCAAATTAAGATTTCAGGAATGAATTTATCACCCATACGCTCAGGAGTCCATTTGTCACCCTTCCATCGAAAGAAACTATGGTAGGTGCAAGCATTTACCCCTCGCTGTATCATCTCTCTGGCGAGTCTGTGAGTCGGTGTTAGCACAATCATGTTTGTGAAATCCGTAGGATTTTTACGACGATATAATTCAATTGCACGAGTTGTCTTTCCTGACCCACCACAACCGTTTAAATAAACTGTCTTGTATCTACATACTGGATCAGATACCGGTGGTGCATTAGAAAATTCTGATTGATTTTCAATACGGTTACAACAAAGATATTTATCATCCATGGCAACGTCTGCCGATTCACAATACTCATGTAGCATCTCCTTTTTAAATCGCCAACGCCCCCAATTTTCTTCGGGATCTGTGAATGCCGCTACAGCTGATTTGTACTTATTGTGTATATACATCGAATCAGTGGCCACTCTAACCGCGGTATTAGGAAATCTATTTATCATCGAAAATAGATTAATAGAAGCATAGGCTAGCATTGAACTTCTCAAATGTGTATACTGGGAATTATGTCCATCACAGTAGGTAACAACCGTACCTAATTTCTCACCATTGGATAGAAAAGCATCCTTACGGGATACAAGTTTTCCCTGTTTCATTAAATCCGCTACAATAAAATCGTATTCAGCGACATCTGTGATTAACCGCGAAGAGTATTTTGCGTTGTCGTATCGTCCACCCTGGGTAAATTTACCGATTATTCTTCGTCCGAGATCCTTTGCTTGTTCTTTTTTAATTTCAAATAACTTCTTAGACCAATTTATGATTTCTTCTTCACTAAAATCTGGAAACTGTTTTCGTAGTTCGCTGATTATTCTATCTAGATCGGGTTGTGGTAGCCAAACTTCCTTCTGAGCTCGATAGCATATAATAGCCTCGGAAACAATCAACGATATTAGCATACCACAATCAATCATATATCTCAATAGCACTATTGGCATCCAGGCCTTTTCATATAGGTGTTTACCGAGCCAAACATAACTACACGGATGTAACCCTGTAGCTAATTCGAATGATATCACACGAGCGAATCCGGTTAAATCAAAATCAGGCAATGGTCCATTAATCGCAACACGAGTCATTTCATGTGTTGGGTGTCCAAATCGTTTGAAGTACTCAGCGCATTCCCCATACCCGAGAAAACTTCCAGGATAACACGCGGATATATCAATTGAAATCATACCATCACGATGGTATTTCGTATTCCACAGTCCTCCATGACCAAATTCGACGCAACTCAATTTAACATCCTCGAGAAAATCACTTCGTGTTGGACGCCATGAGTTTTTTTCTCTTGCGAAGTGAGCTACCACTGATGGAATAGTAAAACTATCCGTGAGTAGTTTTTCATGGAAACTCTCCGGTGAAAAATCACTAGCGATTTTTCTCATTCTGTTATCTAATTCTTCAACGCGATATAATTCACCATTTGGTTTTACAAATTGATCAAATCCTATTTCGGGATTTTCATCACTTCTAAGTAACCACACTGACACAGGATCATCCTTACACAACGCATGAATAGCATCAAATAATCTCTCTTCATAGAAAACATCCCCAATGAACTCCTTAGGGATATATTTCACGGTTCGTTCTCGTGGAAATATTGTTACCGCAGGTGTCCACGCGTGTTTGTTATGATCAATAATCTGTATTGGGGCTCCTCGCGATTGATATTTCGGTTCGTATAATACTTCTCCGGTTATTGTTGTTACTGATATTGGGAATTTTAATGATGCTTCTAATTTAGCTATATCAGAAATCTTTGCACCATGCTGTTTCACTGTCAGTTCCCACTCGGTTATTTTCCTACGTCGCAGATCAGTTAGTTTATTTCCTCGGGATGCATTTGTGAAGTGTTCTATTATTCGTTCTGCTACACAATTAAGCCCTGACGAATATTTCATAGGAGCTAGTTTTGCAATATCGGGTTTATCATTTAACGGATATATCCCATAAACCATTGCTGTTACGGGATAAGATCTCTCGTAGTATGGTTTGTCAATGCCGGTTAGAATTCCTGGTTTGGAATCTCTACTCACAATGACAGCTTTTTTATTCTTGAGGATTGGTTCAAATTTATCCCTAATAATCCATTTGCCATCGACTTCGATAATGAATTTGATTCGGAAAAAATGCCGTTTTTCCCCAACACGTGAAATTATCACTGCTGCTTTTTCATCATTCATGGTAGCATCAACAACACCATCAATTCGAAATGTTGACCAACAATAGGATGCTCCATCACGCTTGAATTCATTGAAACAATCTCTGATTTTACTAATCATGGCTTTATCAAGAATTGTATTCTTGGGTGTATTAGAAACTATATCGAGATTGAATTGAGCATCCTTCCAGGGTAATCTCTTGTTACGTTTTTTGGGTTTATCGAGATTGATTTTGTTACGTTTTTGGGGTTTATCGAGATTAAATTTAGGATTGATTTTCAATAATCTCTTAAACTCTTTCATATTTCCGTCTATTGGACGTTTATTACGTCTTTTTGGTTTATCGAGATTAAATTTAGGATTGATTTTCAATAATCTCTTAAACTCTTTCATATTTCCGTCTCTTGGACGTTTGTTACGTTTTTTTGGTTTATCGAGATTGAATTTAGGATTGATTTTCAATAATCTCTTAAACTCTTTCATATTTCCGTCTCTTGGACGTTTGTTACGTCTTTTTGGTTTATCGAGATTAAATTTAGGATTGATTTTCAATAATCTCTTAAACTCTTTCATGTTTCCGTCTCTTGGACGTTTTTTGGGTCTATCGAGATTGAATTTAGGATTGATTTTCAACAATCTCTTAAACTCTTTATCAGCATTGAATTCAGCATTTTTCGAAGGCGTTTTCCTTAATTCGCTCATTCTATAATTAAAACAAGCATTTAAATGAAAGATTTTTATATAATGAATCACTGCAAGTGGCTTATGATTGGATCAGTAATCCCGTGTAACAAATCATGCAGAAGTGAGTTTTGTGGGTATCATATGCAAAGCTTTCGACGTGGAAGCCTTGGTCCGTTACCTTGTATTCTATGTGGGGTTGGGGTCAGGGGGAAATCGCAGTTGTGTCTAAATTGCGGTGGAAAGCGATACAGGGAGTTGAAGCGATATTATGATAAAAGAATAAAAAATGGACAATCAATCAGAAATTATGACCCTGACGCTGACAAAGTCAGTATTCTTGACGCTGACAAAGTCAGTATCCTTGACGCTGACAAAGTCAGTATCAAAGATAAAATCATCAGAACTCCTCAAGACTACATCGAAAGATTTATCATTAAACCAAACAATGAATTAGACAAACAATAGTATAATATATAAATGAACCAAGAATTCAGACCACACCCTGTGATCACAAATTATGAAGCATCAAGTGATGGTGTTGTAAGAAATCGTAGACTAAAGAAACCAGTTGGTTTTATGACTAATCATGGGTATTTGATGTTTGGTGCTGGAAAGAAGAAATATCTCAATCATCGTTTCGTGTACGAGTGTTTCCATGGATTGATCGAGGATGATTCTGTCATTGATCATATCGATTCTAATCCGAAAAACAATTCTTTATCAAATCTGCAGGCTGTTACACAAAGTGAGAATACCGAACGAGGGGGGACTGGGAAATACTCGAAAAAAGCGAGATCTGTGAAATCTTTGAATACGATAACTAACGAAGAAAAAATATTTCAATCAATGAATGAAGCCGGTAGGCACTTCGATATTTGTAGAGCCTCAGTACGATATGTTGCAGAGGGAATAACCAAGACAGCTATTTCAAAAAGGACGGGACAAAAAGTTCAATTTAGTTATGTCTGATGCGTCATATTTTTCATTTAGAAATATATCATTATTATAGAATAATGAATTCTGAAAACATGAATAGCATCATATCCGAGATTTCAAAATTGAAAGGTTGGGATATTGAACTATCAGATGGGTTAAATCCTGATCAAATCATGTCTGATTATCAGGATATAGAATACGGAGTTAACAACAATAAATATATGCTGCCAAAGAAGTATGCGCTCATCAAGAGAATTCAGAATTCTATTCGGGACTCTCTCGCATTTTCCAGTGACGTAAGTGTGTTCGCTCCGTTGTATACCATCGTAGAACGAATACGAAAAGAATTGGGGTACGAATACGAATTGAAAAAGGAGGTTAATTCTAAAGTTAGAAACCTACGGGCGTTAATTCAAGAAAATGAACAATTTTGATTGACCATTTATCATTATTTGATTGTGACCGACTAATTATCATTATTTGATTGCCCGACCATTATCATTTTTTTTTTTAGCCGACCCTCAAGGGATGTCAAAAATCGATGGATGATCAATGGAAAAGTGGGGAAACTATCAGTATTATTTATTTATACATACAATTATGATAGTTTCCCCATCATTGATAGAGCCGTTAAAACAACAAAAGGCGTTAATGGTTGGTTCTCTCGATATGATATATCAGATTGATCAAAATAGAATGGAGAAAGTGTGATATTAATTATTTTTATAAGGATTTCCACACTTTCTCCATCGATGAACGAAGCTGTCTCATGATGAAATAACACTTCCATGGTGGTATCAAAAATCATCCGACATGTCAAAAAAGTGAGGGAAGTGTGATATTAATTATTTTTATATACAATTTCCACACTTCCCTCATCACTGATAGAGCCGTTAAAACACTTCCATGACCATCCGATGGTGTTAGGTCGGGATTAAAAAAATTGTTTTACAATTGAAAAATTGTTTCTGATTTCAAATAATGGTCAATGAAGCATTAACAACCCGATTGGCTCGTGAACGACTGGATGCAATTAAGAGATTTGTACCAATTCGTGACTCTGTACGGAATAAACTACAACAACGACAGAGTTTACAAACTGATTTTGCTTTAGGGTCTGAAGAATTGTTTAAACCAGTAACCACAGCAACGAAGGGAGTAGAGCGTGCTTTACTGGGAGATGGTCCCGAGACGGGGAAATCTGTTATTGGTGAACTCGAAAAAATAGCAGCGAAAAATGAACAAACAGAACAGGCCGTACAAAAAATAGAATCAAAAAGAACAGTAGATGATTTACGCGTGAGATTTAACGAGGAAGGGTTAGCAAAAATCGATAAGACTGATCCAACAGAAATTCCTGCGCTTGTTGTTACGACTTATGAAGACAGAAAAAAAATGTTGAAACCAGAACATCATAAATATGTTAGAAGTATAACTCACTGGGCTGATATAATCTATAAAATCAAAACTGGAAAAAGTCAAAAAAAGACAGAGAGTGCATCATACATTGAATATATCAATAAGGTGGGTACAGTGTATAATCAATACGAAGAGTTTAAACAACAACAAAAACCACCAAAAACGCAAAGGCGGCGACAGCAACCTGCAAAGAAAATATCTTTTTCACCTAAAAAACAACAAATACCACGTGATGATGATGATTATAATCCTTTTGGTTATTTACAACCCATGGATGAAGAAGAAAAAATGGATGAAGCAACTGGTTATAGCGGAAGTGGATTAGGAGATTCCAGTGGACCCCAAAGTGGGGTATGTCCTGGTAGTGTTCTCAGTGATATATCACGGTTAGAGGTTCTCATCGGAGGAAAACGAGCCGGAAATAACTCACCGGAAATAATTAATGAAGCAGCTGATATCTGTAGACGATTATTTCAGGGTGGTATCATGGGTATCAGCACATATCGAGATTTCATTGGCGAGTTAGTGGAAAGTGGGTATCACAGTGATTAATCACCGAGACTGAATAAAAACGCTAGTGTTTCCAATTGAAAAATTGTTTCTGATTTCAAATAATGATCATACACTACAATCATGATAAACCAACCCCCGTCTACGTAGTTAATTCACGGTTTCCGGTTTATAGAGCATACTACGGAGATGGTTTAGGTAATACCATTGCAGGGTTATTTGCGAGAATGGCTCCAAAAGTGATGCCGTTGGCTAAACAACTAGGAATGAAAGCCATTGATGTTATTCGTGATAAGGGTATTAGTGCTGTTGGAGATTTTGCTGGAAAAGCGTTTTCAGCCGCAAAGAATAAATTAACATCATTAGTGAAATCACGGATGAAATCCAAAGGATTTTCAAAACCGTTACCGTCTACAGCGGAAATGCCTGCAAGTGTTAGTAGAATTATAAATAACGCAGTAGATGAAAAATTAGCGTCGATGGTTTTAACCCCCTTGATAAATCAAGGGGACCAAAGCAATATTGCAAATATGATAGCAGGAAGTGGCTTTAAAAAACTACGACGATGAAATGGAAAATCGCGATTTAGACTCTGATAAATAGAATAAAATGTTCAAACAGTCACGTGATCCAGCATTTGATATAGACGCCCCAGTTGGCAAGGATGATTCTGTACGCGATTATCAATATTACGCCTATCATGCCATAGACTCAAATAGTCGAGCAAGAATTGATCTTCAAGTCCATGATACCAGTAAATACTTTCTACCCGCTGAAGCGTTTATTGAAATCGAAGGAGAAATTGTACGAACAAATGATACAGAGTATCCAGATGGTACTCAAGTCGGTTTTGTCAATAATGGTATCATGGCGTTATTTGAGAGTGCTAGATATCTCATTGATGGAAAAGAAATTGAGTCGATAGATCGCGATGTTGATGTGGCTACAACAATAATCGGGTTAGCGAGATATTCTGATGATTATACAAGATCAGCAGGACCCTCTATGATGTTTGCAAAAGATGTTAAAAATACCGCTGGAGGAAATCAATTTATTATAAGACGACCAAAAAAACGTGATGATAGTGATGCTGATGTCGAGAATATGATTATAAACAACGATGCTAATTTCAATCTAGGGGCTGCAACACGTATTTCAATGTTGCAAGGAGCGCGTAAATCATTTTCATGCGCGATTTCACTGCAACACGTATTTGGATTCTGTAGAAACGTCCGAAAAGTTATTTATGGAGCGAAGCATACAGTATCGCTTGTACGAAAGAGTGATGATAGTGACGCAATCTGGAGGATTCCAGGAGATGCTGCAAATCCAAATGCTGATGCCGGTAAAGTCAATTTAACAAAAATATCATTATGGATGCCAGTGTTGACTCCAGCAATCACCGCAGAAGAACGATTACTATCATTTATGGACCAAGGAGGAAAGTCGTTGTTGAGTTGGCTAACCGTGAGTACAGATGTGAAGCAATCAAATATCAACGGGTTATTCACTTGGAACCTAGCATCAAAACAAGGCGTTTCTGCGCCACGTCATATATTTATTGCGTTACAAGATAACGCACGAGTTGGCGATCAACGTTTCAGTCATATGATATTTGATCAATTAGGTGTGAAAGACGTCTCACTGAGAATAAACGGCCAACAGGAACCATCCGAGGATATACAACTTAATTACACAGAAAATCATATTGCACGAGTTTATCATCGTCTGTTGTCATTTATGGCACGCGATCAAAATGTGGATACTGGTTTGCAAATATCACAATATGATTTTAAAAATCTGTATCCGATCTATTACTTCTCACTGGAACATCTCGATTTAACAAGACAATCTGTTGTTGATATACATTTTAGAGCTAATGTGACTCGTGGTGCTATTGCTGATTATAGAGCGGTTGCTGTCATTCTCAGTGATAAATCAATGCTACTTGAAGGTGTTGGTGGAAGAATGAGAGTGGTAGATGCACCAGTGGAAAACATGTAAACGATTTAGAATCAATCAATTATGTATAATATGTCATATAGTGTTATTAGTGTTGCGTTAACTCCCGGTCAATTAAAAAAATTGCAATCGGAATCAGCTAAAAAATGTGGAACCACAATCACGTTGAAACCTAATCAAATGACTGGTGGTGCAAATAAACTATCGCTGACAACTCGTCAGGTGAAACATTTCAATGATGCACTAGTAGCAAAAAAGGGTGTTCAGATTACTCTCTCTGCAGCTGCTATCAAAAATATGATTAAAACAGGCGGTATATTCCCGTTGTTAGCTGCGATTCCAGCATTGATTGCAGCAGCAGCCCCAGCGGTGGCTAAAGCAGCTGCGTTAGGAGCCGTTGGTACTGCAGCAGGAATGGCACTAAAGAAGGCAACTGGGAAAGGATATAAAAAAAAGGGAAAGGGTCTAAGACTACCAGGAACCCCGTATTCGTGGTACAGCGGAAAGGGTCTAAGACTACCAGGAACGATTTATTAATTCGGGAATTGAAGATTCCTATGTCCAATTTTGATTTAATGGATGCTGCTAAAAACCTAGCGATTAAACATTTCAGAGGTGTTTTTATGAAAGATCAATTACCACATCAACCAAACAAAACTGAAACAGGTATTATTAATCTCGATAACAGCACCGGACCTGGAACTCACTGGGTTGCATACGCTATTGATCCACGTGGGATTGTCTATTTTGATTCATATGGATTAGCCCCACCAAAAGAGTTTTTGCGTTATATAAAAACCCTTCCAATGAAGACTTGGTATTCTACGTTACCAACACAACAAATCAATGACCCACCAATATGCGGCAGTGAAGTATTAAATGTCCTTGATGCTATTTCAGCATCTAGAAAACCACCTCATATTGTCGTAAATGACTACACTAGTAATCGCTTTTTAGAGAGAAAAAGAGTTTTACAATAACATGATTGATATTTGGGGGAGATCTTTAAAACCCAAACCCGATGGCGTAGCAACCCCTGATTCTATCAAGGATATAACAAAAAAAATTAAAGATGAAATCGCTGAGACGTTAAATTTAACAAGTGTTGACCCGAATGAAATAGTTGTATTTCAGGACAAACAGGGTAAATTGAAATCTAGTAATATTTCTCTGGATGATATTTTAGTTAAACAACGAAACGCAATCGAGAACACCGTTGCGTTATTTTCCGATCAGGGTAAACTCAAACCGGGTGTACTTTTTTCGACAATTACAGAGAAACTAACAATAGTAGATAACACAGCAAACTCATTAAAATCACTCAACGATGAATTCGTTAAATTCAATCAACCGCTACAAGAATTTCTTGGTGTTCCACCAGTGTCCGTACCGAATATTGAAACGATAAAAACCGAAATCAACAATTTAGCAAAGCTACGAGCTGATTATAATGCTCATATAACTGCTTTTAACGCACTACGAAGAGGAATAAGCAGAACCGGTGAAGCCATTGCTAAATTCAATCAACCGCTACAAGAATTTCTTGGTGATCCACCAGTGTCCGCACCGAATATTGGAACGATAAAAACCGCAATCGACGATTTAGCAAAGCTACGATCTGACTATGATACTCATACAAGTTTTTTTAACACAGTACGATTGATCACCCTCAGAAACACTGACATCGTTGATAAATTTTTTGGTAAACAAAATACTAGACCTGAGGATGTTAAAACAACTATAGATAA
Source organism: Unio pictorum (assembly GCA_030141615.1). Taxonomy (NCBI): domain Eukaryota; kingdom Metazoa; phylum Mollusca; class Bivalvia; order Unionida; family Unionidae; genus Unio; species Unio pictorum. Next base: position 22,913 of record JARLTB010000528.1, read on the forward strand.
CATCACTGAATATATCGCTGCGATCAACAACAATCTCCCGCGACTTGAAAAAATAAAAATTCCTCATGAGAAAACCAATAACGTAGTATATACAATCCAACACGGATCATTTGCGTGGACACCTACAAACAACAAATTAGATATCACTGCAACCGTTAAAGGTATTTATCGATTAACACTAGTAACACCATTGACTCAATTTAATATATCATCGTCGAGTTCATCCGGGGTCAATAATACGATTTCAACGATCATCGACAAGGATACAACTGAACTGTTCACTATAACAGCTACTGATAAAAATTTGATTGGGGTTTCAGCAACCTGGTATGTGGAATTCGTAGCGGATTTAAGTGAATAACTAAATTGAAAGGATTTCACAATTGAAAACGCTAGCTTTTTTAAAATAAAAATGATTTCATCAACGCAATGTCGCTATGATCAGGTCAGAGAATTTCAAAATAGACTCAAAACCCTCACTGAGGAGTATCAAATAAAAATAAAAAAATACCGACGAAGAATCACCGCAATTGATATTACTATGTACTCGGTGTCAAGCGTTCTCGCTGGCGCCGGAATAATACTTGCATCGGTTACAATGATTGCCCCGGTTGTAGTTCCAATTTGCATTTCTGCGGTGGCTACAATCGGGGGTATATCAACCGGGATAGCAAAAAAGATATCATCATGCAGCCAGAGTAAACTGCAGAATTACTTACTTCAATTTCATATTGCATCAACCGCATATTCGCAATTATCATTGATGATATCGTCGTCACTCGATAATACAATTATATCAGATAGTGAATTCTCAGCGATGGTCAGTATTTTTGATTCCGCGATATCGAAATTAGAGCAACAACAACAGTATAATAACAATGACAACACCGATGGAATCAGAAAACACGAACCCAAAAAACAAAATGATCTCAATAATATCAACATTACCAGATTGTGAGTTCTCAGTGACGGTCAGTATTTATGATTCCTCGATACCAAAATTAGAAATACAACATGAGTATAATAACAATGACGACACCGATGGAATTACTTCAACAAATAGTGGAGAACACGAACCCAGTACAAACAAGCATGATATCAATAACATCAACGAATCCTGAATTCAGTGTGAATTTCCCTAGCCCAGTCCCCGTGAAGGAGATAGCGCTAGCAAAACTACGAGTGTATCACAGTTGGCCTAATATCAGATCAAAATCATTTGGTGGTCAACAACCCAATAATTCTTTAGTGTTTGCAAATAAGAATAAACCCGACGGTACCCCAGACTGGAAAGTTGTTTCGATACCAACAGGGTCATACCAAATCGAACAAATCAATGATGAATTCGCGCGTAGAATAAAATCGATTACTGGAGTAGAGTCAAAAATCGCTATAACAGTTCATGAACCAACACTATCATCTGCCATTGAAATAAACTCAGAAGAATACGTCGTAGATATCTATCAAAGTTCTATTAGAACCGTACTAGGATGGCCTGAATTACCACCCGCGGGGAAAACCGTTGATTTACCAGAACCCAAAAAAACTGATTACGTCACAGACAGGATAAAATCTGATAATCCAATAAAGAGTTATAAAGATCACACAATCACTATAGAGTTTTTTGGTCTCGGATACTACAAAACCGGAGAAGAGAAGCCAGGGGAGGGAATAGAGGGACATCATTTTGTTGACGAACCTAAAATCGTTAAAAATTTCACAGCAATGAATAATGATTTATCGCTGTTGTTAATATCTCTTAAATCCGGCTCTCTCACCCGAGATGAATTTATCAGCGTCGTAGAAACATGCAACAAAATTATCGACGATATGGAAACATTTAACCTAAAAATTATTCAGGATATATTAGATGACGATAATCCCCTATCGAGAATAAGATTTGCATCAGAATATAAAATCCCTGTCAAAGATATTCCGACATTCAAACTACCGGGATACAACGTACCAGAACTAAAAAAACTTCTCAGTGATGCCATCGATGTTGGTTTTAAAATAATTCATGATGCATGGAGAAAAACAGCATCACCGGAAATAAAAATCCTCAAACATAATAATGACCCAGATGGTGGCGGCAGGCATATCGCTCCGTTCAACGTGAATATATCCTCAGTGATTGCGCTCAATTTAGTATGTGATGTTATCGAAGGAAGCTATCAAATTAATCTCGAACGATCAAATCAAGCTCAGCAAGGATATATTCTTTATTCGTTTGCACCAACAGCTCCTCCAGGATTCCTAATTATTGAAAACCCAATTAATCCTGTCTATATGCGATGCCATAATAATTCGTTAACGAGAATTAATTTCAAACTCACCGACCAGTCAAATAATCTGATTGATTTACAAGAAGAGGTGTTAGCGATTAGTCTGTTTGTAAAATCATAAATGATTTTCATCCTAAAGACTCGATCAAATCATTTATTATTTTTTGTTAACCCAGAACTGAAAACTTTAGCAGCAGAGAGGGTGGATGACCACATCGTTGCGAGCAAAATCGTAAAATCTCCGTTTTTGCAAAAATGGAGACTTTTTTTTTTGGTTGAATGAGATTTGTTGGAAGTCTTATTTTTTGTCCGAAAACGTAGTCTATAAGCCATATTTTGCTCGAAAACGTTATCTGGAAGCCTTATTTTTGCTCGAAAACGTGGTCTGTTCACCCTCTCTGCTGCTACTTTTGATGAAAAACGGACTTTTTTGTTTTTCATGTTATGGATCAGTTGGGCTTAGATAAAAGCTGTTGAAACCCTTTACCCCGCTTGGATTTGGTTAATACTTGGTTTATTGGCTGCGCACCATTGGATAGTACGTCACCATACTTTAAAACCGGTTCCCACCATTTTTTTCAGCATGACTTTTGATGAAAAACGGACTTTTTTGTTTTTCATGTTATGGATCAGTTGGGCTTAGATAAAAGCTGTTGAAACCCTTTACCCCGCTTGGATTTGGTTAATACTTGGTTTATTGGCTGCGCACCTTTGGATAGTACGTCACCATACTTTAAAACCGGTTCCCACCATTTTTTTCAGCATGACTTTTGATGAAAAACGGACTTTTTTGTTTTTCATGTTATGGATCAGTTGGGCTTAGATAAAAGCTGTTGAAACCATTTACCCCGCTTGGATTTGGTTAATACTTGGTTTATTGGCTGAGCACCATTGGATAGTACGTCACCATACTTTAAAACCGGTTCCCACCATTTTTTTCAGCATGACTTTTGATGAAAAACTGACTTTTTTGTTTTTCATGTTATGGATCAGTTGGGCTTAGATAAAAGCTGTTGAAACCCTTTACCCCGCTTGGATTTGGTTAATACTTGGTTTATTGGCTGCGCACCATTGGATAGTACGTCACCATACTTTAAAACCGGTTCCCACCATTTTTTTCAGCATGACTTTTGATGAAAAACGGACTTTTTTGTTTTTCATGTTATGGATCAGTTGGGCTTAGATCAAAGCTGTTGAAACCCTTTACCCCGCTTGGATTTGGTTAATACTTGGTTTATTGGCTGCGCACCATTGGATAGTACGTCACCATACTTTAAAACCGGTTCCCACCATTTTTTTCAGCATGACTTTTGATGAAAAACGGACTTTTTTGTTTTTCATGTTATGGATCAGTTGGGCTTAGATAAAAGCTGTTGAAACCCTTTACCCCGCTTGGATTTGGTTAATACTTGGTTTATTGGCTGCGCACCATTGGATAGTACGTCACCATACTTTAAAACCGGTTCCCACCATTTTTTTCAGCATGACTTTTGATGAAAAACGGACTTTTTTGTTTTTCATGTTATGGATCAGTTGGGCTTAGATAAAAGCTGTTGAAACCCTTTACCCCGCTTGGATTTGGTTAATACTTGGTTTATTGGCTGCGCACCATTGGATAGTACGTCACCATACTTTAAAACCGGTTCCCACCATTTTTTTCAGCATGACTTTTGATGAAAAACGGACTTTTTTGTTTTTCATGTTATGGATCAGTTGGGCTTAGATAAAAGCTGTTGAAACCCTTTACCCCGCTTGGATTTGGTTAATACTTGGTTTATTGGCTGCGCACCATTGGATAGTACGTCACCATACTTTAAAACCGGTTCCCACCATTTTTTTCAGCATGACTTTTGATGAAAAACGGACTTTTTTGTTTTTCATGTTATGGATCAGTTGGGCTTAGATAAAAGCTGTTGAAACCCTTTACCCCGCTTGGATTTGGTTAATACTTGGTTTATTGGCTGCGCACCATTGGATAGTACGTCACCATACTTTAAAACCGGTTCCCACCATTTTTTTCAGCATGACTTTTGATGAAAAACGGACTTTTTTGTTTTTCATGTTATGGATCAGTTGGGCTTAGATAAAAGCTGTTGAAACCCTTTACCCCGCTTGGATTTGGTTAATACTTGGTTTATTGGCTGCGCACCATTGGATAGTACGTCACCATACTTTAAAACCGGTTCCCACCATTTTTTTCAGCATGACTTTTGATGAAAAACGGACTTTTTTGTTTTTCATGTTATGGATCAGTTGGGCTTAGATAAAAGCTGTTGAAACCCTTTACCCCGCTTGGATTTGGTTAATACTTGGTTTATTGGCTGCGCACCATTGGATAGTACGTCACCATACTTTAAAACCGGTTCCCACCATTTTTTTCAGCATGACTTTTGATGAAAAACGGACTTTTTTGTTTTTCATGTTATGGATCAGTTGGGCTTAGATAAAAGCTGTTGAAACCCTTTACCCCGCTTGGATTTGGTTAATACTTGGTTTATTGGCTGCGCACCATTGGATAGTACGTCACCATACTTTAAAACCGGTTCCCACCATTTTTTTCAGCATGACTTTTGATGAAAAACGGACTTTTTTGTTTTTCATGTTATGGATCAGTTGGGCTTAGATAAAAGCTGTTGAAACCCTTTACCATTCTTGGATTTGGTTAATACTTGGTTTATTGGCTGCGCACCATTGGATAGTACGTCACCATACTTTAAAACCGGTTCCCACCATTTTTTTCAGCATGACTTTTGATGAAAAACGGACTTTTTTGTTTTTCATGTTATGGATCAGTTGGGCTTAGATAAAAGCTGTTGAAACCCTTTACCCCGCTTGGATTTGGTTAATACTTGGTTTATTGGCTGCGCACCATTGGATAGTACGTCACCATACTTTAAAACCGGTTCCCACCATTTTTTTCAGCATGACTTTTGATGAAAAACGGACTTTTTTGTTTTTCATGTTATGGATCAGTTGGGCTTAGATAAAAGCTGTTGAAACCCTTTACCCCGCTTGGATTTGGTTAATACTTGGTTTATTGGCTGCGCACCATTGGATAGTACGTCACCATACTTTAAAACCGGTTCCCACCATTTTTTTCAGCATGACTTTTGATGAAAAACGGACTTTTTTGTTTTTCATGTTATGGATCAGTTGGGCTTAGATAAAAGCTGTTGAAACCCTTTACCCCGCTTGGATTTGGTTAATACTTGGTTTATTGGCTGCGCACCATTGGATAGTACGTCACCATACTTTAAAACCGGTTCCCACCATTTTTTTCAGCATGACTTTTGATGAAAAACGGACTTTTTTGTTTTTCATGTTATGGATCAGTTGGGCTTAGATAAAAGCTGTTGAAACCCTTTACCCCGCTTGGATTTGGTTAATACTTGGTTTATTGGCTGCGCACCATTGGATAGTACGTCACCATACTTTAAAACCGGTTCCCACCATTTTTTTCAGCATGACTTTTGATGAAAAACGGACTTTTTTGTTTTTCATGTTATGGATCAGTTGGGCTTAGATAAAAGCTGTTGAAACCCTTTACCCCGCTTGGATTTGGTTAATACTTGGTTTATTGGCTGCGCACCATTGGATAGTACGTCACCATACTTTAAAACCGGTTCCCACCATTTTTTTCAGCATGACTTTTGATGAAAAACGGACTTTTTTGTTTTTCATGTTATGGATCAGTTGGGCTTAGATAAAAGCTGTTGAAACCCTTTACCCCGCTTGGATTTGGTTAATACTTGGTTTATTGGCTGCGCACCATTGGATAGTACGTCACCATACTTTAAAACCGGTTCCCACCATTTTTTTCAGCATGACTTTTGATGAAAAACGGACTTTTTTGTTTTTCATGTTATGGATCAGTTGGGCTTAGATAAAAGCTGTTGAAACCCTTTACCCCGCTTGGATTTGGTTAATACTTGGTTTATTGGCTGCGCACCATTGGATAGTACGTCACCATACTTTAAAACCGGTTCCCACCATTTTTTTCAGCATGACTTTTGATGAAAAACGGACTTTTTTGTTTTTCATGTTATGGATCAGTTGGGCTTAGATAAAAGCTGTTGAAACCCTTTACCCCGCTTGGATTTGGTTAATACTTGGTTTATTGGCTGCGCACCATTGGATAGTACGTCACCATACTTTAAAACCGGTTCCCACCATTTTTTTCAGCATGACTTTTGATGAAAAACGGACTTTTTTGTTTTTCATGTTATGGATCAGTTGGGCTTAGATAAAAGCTGTTGAAACCCTTTACCCCGCTTGGATTTGGTTAATACTTGGTTTATTGGCTGCGCACCATTGGATAGTACGTCACCATACTTTAAAACCGGTTCCCACCATTTTTTTCAGCATGACTTTTGATGAAAAACGGACTTTTTTGTTTTTCATGTTATGGATCAGTTGGGCTTAGATAAAAGCTGTTGAAACCCTTTACCCCGCTTGGATTTGGTTAATACTTGGTTTATTGGCTGCGCACCATTGGATAGTACGTCACCATACTTTAAAACCGGTTCCCACCATTTTTTTCAGCATGACTTTTGATGAAAAACGGACTTTTTTGTTTTTCATGTTATGGATCAGTTGGGCTTAGATAAAAGCTGTTGAAACCCTTTACCCCGCTTGGATTTGGTTAATACTTGGTTTATTGGCTGCGCACCATTGGATAGTACGTCACCATACTTTAAAACCGGTTCCCACCATTTTTTTCAGCATGACTTTTGATGAAAAACGGACTTTTTTGTTTTTCATGTTATGGATCAGTTGGGCTTAGATAAAAGCTGTTGAAACCCTTTACCCCGCTTGGATTTGGTTAATACTTGGTTTATTGGCTGCGCACCATTGGATAGTACGTCACCATACTTTAAAACCGGTTCCCACCATTTTTTTCAGCATGACTTTTGATGAAAAACGGACTTTTTTGTTTTTCATGTTATGGATCAGTTGGGCTTAGATAAAAGCTGTTGAAACCCTTTACCCCGCTTGGATTTGGTTAATACTTGGTTTATTGGCTGCGCACCATTGGATAGTACGTCACCATACTTTAAAACCGGTTCCCACCATTTTTTTCAGCATGACTTTTGATGAAAAACGGACTTTTTTGTTTTTCATGTTATGGATCAGTTGGGCTTAGATAAAAGCTGTTGAAACCCTTTACCCCGCTTGGATTTGGTTAATACTTGGTTTATTGGCTGCGCACCATTGGATAGTACGTCACCATACTTTAAAACCGGTTCCCACCATTTTTTTCAGCATGACTTTTGATGAAAAACGGACTTTTTTGTTTTTCATGTTATGGATCAGTTGGGCTTAGATAAAAGCTGTTGAAACCCTTTACCCCGCTTGGATTTGGTTAATACTTGGTTTATTGGCTGCGCACCATTGGATAGTACGTCACCATACTTTAAAACCGGTTCCCACCATTTTTTTCAGCATGACTTTTGATGAAAAACGGACTTTTTTGTTTTTCATGTTATGGATCAGTTGGGCTTAGATAAAAGCTGTTGAAACCCTTTACCCCGCTTGGATTTGGTTAATACTTGGTTTATTGGCTGCGCACCATTGGATAGTACGTCACCATACTTTAAAACCGGTTCCCACCATTTTTTTCAGCATGACTTTTGATGAAAAACGGACTTTTTTGTTTTTCATGTTATGGATCAGTTGGGCTTAGATAAAAGCTGTTGAAACCCTTTACCCCGCTTGGATTTGGTTAATACTTGGTTTATTGGCTGCGCACCATTGGATAGTACGTCACCATACTTTAAAACCGGTTCCCACCATTTTTTTCAGCATGACTTTTGATGAAAAACGGACTTTTTTGTTTTTCATGTTATGGATCAGTTGGGCTTAGATAAAAGCTGTTGAAACCCTTTACCCCGCTTGGATTTGGTTAATACTTGGTTTATTGGCTGCGCACCATTGGATAGTACGTCACCATACTTTAAAACCGGTTCCCACCATTTTTTTCAGCATGACTTTTGATGAAAAACGGACTTTTTTGTTTTTCATGTTATGGATCAGTTGGGCTTAGATAAAAGCTGTTGAAACCCTTTACCCCGCTTGGATTTGGTTAATACTTGGTTTATTGGCTGCGCACCATTGGATAGTACGTCACCATACTTTAAAACCGGTTCCCACCATTTTTTTCAGCATGACTTTTGATGAAAAACGGACTTTTTTGTTTTTCATGTTATGGATCAGTTGGGCTTAGATAAAAGCTGTTGAAACCCTTTACCCCGCTTGGATTTGGTTAATACTTGGTTTATTGGCTGCGCACCATTGGATAGTACGTCACCATACTTTAAAACCGGTTCCCACCATTTTTTTCAGCATGACTTTTGATGAAAAACGGACTTTTTTGTTTTTCATGTTATGGATCAGTTGGGCTTAGATAAAAGCTGTTGAAACCCTTTACCCCGCTTGGATTTGGTTAATACTTGGTTTATTGGCTGCGCACCATTGGATAGTACGTCACCATACTTTAAAACCGGTTCCCACCATTTTTTTCAGCATGACTTTTGATGAAAAACGGACTTTTTTGTTTTTCATGTTATGGATCAGTTGGGCTTAGATAAAAGCTGTTGAAACCCTTTACCCCGCTTGGATTTGGTTAATACTTGGTTTATTGGCTGCGCACCATTGGATAGTACGTCACCATACTTTAAAACCGGTTCCCACCATTTTTTTCAGCATGACTTTTGATGAAAAACGGACTTTTTTGTTTTTCATGTTATGGATCAGTTGGGCTTAGATAAAAGCTGTTGAAACCCTTTACCCCGCTTGGATTTGGTTAATACTTGGTTTATTGGCTGCGCACCATTGGATAGTACGTCACCATACTTTAAAACCGGTTCCCACCATTTTTTTCAGCATGACTTTTGATGAAAAACGGACTTTTTTGTTTTTCATGTTATGGATCAGTTGGGCTTAGATAAAAGCTGTTGAAACCCTTTACCCCGCTTGGATTTGGTTAATACTTGGTTTATTGGCTGCGCACCATTGGATAGTACGTCACCATACTTTAAAACCGGTTCCCACCATTTTTTTCAGCATGACTTTTGATGAAAAACGGACTTTTTTGTTTTTCATGTTATGGATCAGTTGGGCTTAGATAAAAGCTGTTGAAACCCTTTACCCCGCTTGGATTTGGTTAATACTTGGTTTATTGGCTGCGCACCATTGGATAGTACGTCACCATACTTTAAAACCGGTTCCCACCATTTTTTTCAGCATGACTTTTGATGAAAAACGGACTTTTTTGTTTTTCATGTTATGGATCAGTTGGGCTTAGATAAAAGCTGTTGAAACCCTTTACCCCGCTTGGATTTGGTTAATACTTGGTTTATTGGCTGCGCACCATTGGATAGTACGTCACCATACTTTAAAACCGGTTCCCACCATTTTTTTCAGCATGACTTTTGATGAAAAACGGACTTTTTTGTTTTTCATGTTATGGATCAGTTGGGCTTAGATAAAAGCTGTTGAAACCCTTTACCCCGCTTGGATTTGGTTAATACTTGGTTTATTGGCTGCGCACCATTGGATAGTACGTCACCATACTTTAAAACCGGTTCCCACCATTTTTTTCAGCATGACTTTTGATGAAAAACGGACTTTTTTGTTTTTCATGTTATGGATCAGTTGGGCTTAGATAAAAGCTGTTGAAACCCTTTACCCCGCTTGGATTTGGTTAATACTTGGTTTATTGGCTGCGCACCATTGGATAGTACGTCACCATACTTTAAAACCGGTTCCCACCATTTTTTTCAGCATGACTTTTGATGAAAAACGGACTTTTTTGTTTTTCATGTTATGGATCAGTTGGGCTTAGATAAAAGCTGTTGAAACCCTTTACCCCGCTTGGATTTGGTTAATACTTGGTTTATTGGCTGCGCACCATTGGATAGTACGTCACCATACTTTAAAACCGGTTCCCACCATTTTTTTCAGCATGACTTTTGATGAAAAACGGACTTTTTTGTTTTTCATGTTATGGATCAGTTGGGCTTAGATAAAAGCTGTTGAAACCCTTTACCCCGCTTGGATTTGGTTAATACTTGGTTTATTGGCTGCGCACCATTGGATAGTACGTCACCATACTTTAAAACCGGTTCCCACCATTTTTTTCAGCATGACTTTTGATGAAAAACGGACTTTTTTGTTTTTCATGTTATGGATCAGTTGGGCTTAGATAAAAGCTGTTGAAACCCTTTACCCCGCTTGGATTTGGTTAATACTTGGTTTATTGGCTGCGCACCATTGGATAGTACGTCACCATACTTTAAAACCGGTTCCCACCATTTTTTTCAGCATGACTTTTGATGAAAAACGGACTTTTTTGTTTTTCATGTTATGGATCAGTTGGGCTTAGATAAAAGCTGTTGAAACCCTTTACCCCGCTTGGATTTGGTTAATACTTGGTTTATTGGCTGCGCACCATTGGATAGTACGTCACCATACTTTAAAACCGGTTCCCACCATTTTTTTCAGCATGACTTTTGATGAAAAACGGACTTTTTTGTTTTTCATGTTATGGATCAGTTGGGCTTAGATAAAAGCTGTTGAAACCCTTTACCCCGCTTGGATTTGGTTAATACTTGGTTTATTGGCTGCGCACCATTGGATAGTACGTCACCATACTTTAAAACCGGTTCCCACCATTTTTTTCAGCATGACTTTTGATGAAAAACGGACTTTTTTGTTTTTCATGTTATGGATCAGTTGGGCTTAGATAAAAGCTGTTGAAACCCTTTACCCCGCTTGGATTTGGTTAATACTTGGTTTATTGGCTGCGCACCATTGGATAGTACGTCACCATACTTTAAAACCGGTTCCCACCATTTTTTTCAGCATGACTTTTGATGAAAAACGGACTTTTTTGTTTTTCATGTTATGGATCAGTTGGGCTTAGATAAAAGCTGTTGAAACCCTTTACCCCGCTTGGATTTGGTTAATACTTGGTTTATTGGCTGCGCACCATTGGATAGTACGTCACCATACTTTAAAACCGGTTCCCACCATTTTTTTCAGCATGACTTTTGATGAAAAACGGACTTTTTTGTTTTTCATGTTATGGATCAGTTGGGCTTAGATAAAAGCTGTTGAAACCCTTTACCCCGCTTGGATTTGGTTAATACTTGGTTTATTGGCTGCGCACCATTGGATAGTACGTCACCATACTTTAAAACCGGTTCCCACCATTTTTTTCAGCATGACTTTTGATGAAAAACGGACTTTTTTGTTTTTCATGTTATGGATCAGTTGGGCTTAGATAAAAGCTGTTGAAACCCTTTACCCCGCTTGGATTTGGTTAATACTTGGTTTATTGGCTGCGCACCATTGGATAGTACGTCACCATACTTTAAAACCGGTTCCCACCATTTTTTTCAGCATGACTTTTGATGAAAAACGGACTTTTTTGTTTTTCATGTTATGGATCAGTTGGGCTTAGATAAAAGCTGTTGAAACCCTTTACCCCGCTTGGATTTGGTTAATACTTGGTTTATTGGCTGCGCACCATTGGATAGTACGTCACCATACTTTAAAACCGGTTCCCACCATTTTTTTCAGCATGACTTTTGATGAAAAACGGACTTTTTTGTTTTTCATGTTATGGATCAGTTGGGCTTAGATAAAAGCTGTTGAAACCCTTTACCCCGCTTGGATTTGGTTAATACTTGGTTTATTGGCTGCGCACCATTGGATAGTACGTCACCATACTTTAAAACCGGTTCCCACCATTTTTTTCAGCATGACTTTTGATGAAAAACGGACTTTTTTGTTTTTCATGTTATGGATCAGTTGGGCTTAGATAAAAGCTGTTGAAACCCTTTACCCCGCTTGGATTTGGTTAATACTTGGTTTATTGGCTGCGCACCATTGGATAGTACGTCACCATACTTTAAAACCGGTTCCCACCATTTTTTTCAGCATGACTTTTGATGAAAAACGGACTTTTTTGTTTTTCATGTTATGGATCAGTTGGGCTTAGATAAAAGCTGTTGAAACCCTTTACCCCGCTTGGATTTGGTTAATACTTGGTTTATTGGCTGCGCACCATTGGATAGTACGTCACCATACTTTAAAACCGGTTCCCACCATTTTTTTCAGCATGACTTTTGATGAAAAACGGACTTTTTTGTTTTTCATGTTATGGATCAGTTGGGCTTAGATAAAAGCTGTTGAAACCCTTTACCCCGCTTGGATTTGGTTAATACTTGGTTTATTGGCTGCGCACCATTGGATAGTACGTCACCATACTTTAAAACCGGTTCCCACCATTTTTTTCAGCATGACTTTTGATGAAAAACGGACTTTTTTGTTTTTCATGTTATGGATCAGTTGGGCTTAGATAAAAGCTGTTGAAACCCTTTACCCCGCTTGGATTTGGTTAATACTTGGTTTATTGGCTGCGCACCATTGGATAGTACGTCACCATACTTTAAAACCGGTTCCCACCATTTTTTTCAGCATGACTTTTGATGAAAAACGGACTTTTTTGTTTTTCATGTTATGGATCAGTTGGGCTTAGATAAAAGCTGTTGAAACCCTTTACCCCGCTTGGATTTGGTTAATACTTGGTTTATTGGCTGCGCACCATTGGATAGTACGTCACCATACTTTAAAACCGGTTCCCACCATTTTTTTCAGCATGACTTTTGATGAAAAACGGACTTTTTTGTTTTTCATGTTATGGATCAGTTGGGCTTAGATAAAAGCTGTTGAAACCCTTTACCCCGCTTGGATTTGGTTAATACTTGGTTTATTGGCTGCGCACCATTGGATAGTACGTCACCATACTTTAAAACCGGTTCCCACCATTTTTTTCAGCATGACTTTTGATGAAAAACGGACTTTTTTGTTTTTCATGTTATGGATCAGTTGGGCTTAGATAAAAGCTGTTGAAACCCTTTACCCCGCTTGGATTTGGTTAATACTTGGTTTATTGGCTGCGCACCATTGGATAGTACGTCACCATACTTTAAAACCGGTTCCCACCATTTTTTTCAGCATGACTTTTGATGAAAAACGGACTTTTTTGTTTTTCATGTTATGGATCAGTTGGGCTTAGATAAAAGCTGTTGAAACCCTTTACCCCGCTTGGATTTGGTTAATACTTGGTTTATTGGCTGCGCACCATTGGATAGTACGTCACCATACTTTAAAACCGGTTCCCACCATTTTTTTCAGCATGACTTTTGATGAAAAACGGACTTTTTTGTTTTTCATGTTATGGATCAGTTGGGCTTAGATAAAAGCTGTTGAAACCCTTTACCCCGCTTGGATTTGGTTAATACTTGGTTTATTGGCTGCGCACCATTGGATAGTACGTCACCATACTTTAAAACCGGTTCCCACCATTTTTTTCAGCATGACTTTTGATGAAAAACGGACTTTTTTGTTTTTCATGTTATGGATCAGTTGGGCTTAGATAAAAGCTGTTGAAACCCTTTACCCCGCTTGGATTTGGTTAATACTTGGTTTATTGGCTGCGCACCATTGGATAGTACGTCACCATACTTTAAAACCGGTTCCCACCATTTTTTTCAGCATGACTTTTGATGAAAAACGGACTTTTTTGTTTTTCATGTTATGGATCAGTTGGGCTTAGATAAAAGCTGTTGAAACCCTTTACCCCGCTTGGATTTGGTTAATACTTGGTTTATTGGCTGCGCACCATTGGATAGTACGTCACCATACTTTAAAACCGGTTCCCACCATTTTTTTCAGCATGACTTTTGATGAAAAACGGACTTTTTTGTTTTTCATGTTATGGATCAGTTGGGCTTAGATAAAAGCTGTTGAAACCCTTTACCCCGCTTGGATTTGGTTAATACTTGGTTTATTGGCTGCGCACCATTGGATAGTACGTCACCATACTTTAAAACCGGTTCCCACCATTTTTTTCAGCATGACTTTTGATGAAAAA
>JARLTB010000529.1:0-220951 GCA_030141615.1 Unio pictorum
ACCCTTTACCCCGCTTGGATTTGGTTAATACTTGGTTTATTGGCTGCGCACCATTGGATAGTACGTCACCATACTTTAAAACCGGTTCCCACCATTTTTTTCAGCATGACTTTTGATGAAAAACGGACTTTTTTGTTTTTCATGTTATGGATCAGTTGGGCTTAGATAAAAGCTGTTGAAACCCTTTACCCCGCTTGGATTTGGTTAATACTTGGTTTATTGGCTGCGCACCATTGGATAGTACGTCACCATACTTTAAAACCGGTTCCCACCATTTTTTTCAGCATGACTTTTGATGAAAAACGGACTTTTTTGTTTTTCATGTTATGGATCAGTTGGGCTTAGATAAAAGCTGTTGAAACCCTTTACCCCGCTTGGATTTGGTTAATACTTGGTTTATTGGCTGCGCACCATTGGATAGTACGTCACCATACTTTAAAACCGGTTCCCACCATTTTTTTCAGCATGACTTTTGATGAAAAACGGACTTTTTTGTTTTTCATGTTATGGATCAGTTGGGCTTAGATAAAAGCTGTTGAAACCCTTTACCCCGCTTGGATTTGGTTAATACTTGGTTTATTGGCTGCGCACCATTGGATAGTACGTCACCATACTTTAAAACCGGTTCCCACCATTTTTTTCAGCATGACTTTTGATGAAAAACGGACTTTTTTGTTTTTCATGTTATGGATCAGTTGGGCTTAGATAAAAGCTGTTGAAACCCTTTACCCCGCTTGGATTTGGTTAATACTTGGTTTATTGGCTGCGCACCATTGGATAGTACGTCACCATACTTTAAAACCGGTTCCCACCATTTTTTTCAGCATGACTTTTGATGAAAAACGGACTTTTTTGTTTTTCATGTTATGGATCAGTTGGGCTTAGATAAAAGCTGTTGAAACCCTTTACCCCGCTTGGATTTGGTTAATACTTGGTTTATTGGCTGCGCACCATTGGATAGTACGTCACCATACTTTAAAACCGGTTCCCACCATTTTTTTCAGCATGACTTTTGATGAAAAACGGACTTTTTTGTTTTTCATGTTATGTGTCAGTTGGGCTTAGATAAAAGCTGTTGAAACCCTTTACCCCGCTTGGATTTGGTTAATACTTGGTTTATTGGCTGCGCACCATTGGATAGTACGTCACCATACTTTAAAACCGGTTCCCACCATTTTTTTCAGCATGACTTTTGATGAAAAACGGACTTTTTTGTTTTTCATGTTATGGATCAGTTGGGCTTAGATAAAAGCTGTTGAAACCCTTTACCCCGCTTGGATTTGGTTAATACTTGGTTTATTGGCTGCGCACCATTGGATAGTACGTCACCATACTTTAAAACCGGTTCCCACCATTTTTTTCAGCATGACTTTTGATGAAAAACGGACTTTTTTGTTTTTCATGTTATGGATCAGTTGGGCTTAGATAAAAGCTGTTGAAACCCTTTACCCCGCTTGGATTTGGTTAATACTTGGTTTATTGGCTGCGCACCATTGGATAGTACGTCACCATACTTTAAAACCGGTTCCCACCATTTTTTTCAGCATGACTTTTGATGAAAAACGGACTTTTTTGTTTTTCATGTTATGGATCAGTTGGGCTTAGATAAAAGCTGTTGAAACCCTTTACCCCGCTTGGATTTGGTTAATACTTGGTTTATTGGCTGCGCACCATTGGATAGTACGTCACCATACTTTAAAACCGGTTCCCACCATTTTTTTCAGCATGACTTTTGATGAAAAACGGACTTTTTTGTTTTTCATGTTATGGATCAGTTGGGCTTAGATAAAAGCTGTTGAAACCCTTTACCCCGCTTGGATTTGGTTAATACTTGGTTTATTGGCTGCGCACCATTGGATAGTACGTCACCATACTTTAAAACCGGTTCCCACCATTTTTTTCAGCATGACTTTTGATGAAAAACGGACTTTTTTGTTTTTCATGTTATGGATCAGTTGGGCTTAGATAAAAGCTGTTGAAACCCTTTACCCCGCTTGGATTTGGTTAATACTTGGTTTATTGGCTGCGCACCATTGGATAGTACGTCACCATACTTTAAAACCGGTTCCCACCATTTTTTTCAGCATGACTTTTGATGAAAAACGGACTTTTTTGTTTTTCATGTTATGGATCAGTTGGGCTTAGATAAAAGCTGTTGAAACCCTTTACCCCGCTTGGATTTGGTTAATACTTGGTTTATTGGCTGCGCACCATTGGATAGTACGTCACCATACTTTAAAACCGGTTCCCACCATTTTTTTCAGCATGACTTTTGATGAAAAACGGACTTTTTTGTTTTTCATGTTATGGATCAGTTGGGCTTAGATAAAAGCTGTTGAAACCCTTTACCCCGCTTGGATTTGGTTAATACTTGGTTTATTGGCTGCGCACCATTGGATAGTACGTCACCATACTTTAAAACCGGTTCCCACCATTTTTTTCAGCATGACTTTTGATGAAAAACGGACTTTTTTGTTTTTCATGTTATGGATCAGTTGGGCTTAGATAAAAGCTGTTGAAACCCTTTACCCCGCTTGGATTTGGTTAATACTTGGTTTATTGGCTGCGCACCATTGGATAGACGTCACCATACTTTAAAACCGGTTCCCACCATTTTTTTCAGCATGACTTTTGATGAAAAACGGACTTTTTTGTTTTTTCATGTCATGGATCAGTTGGGCTTAGATAAAAGCTGTTGAAACCCTTTACCCCGCTTGGATTTGGTTAATACTTGGTTTATTGGCTGCGCACCATTGGATAGTACGTCACCATACTTTAAAACCGGTTCCCACCATTTTTTTCAGCATGACTTTTGATGAAAAACGGACTTTTTTGTTTTTCATGTTATGGATCAGTTGGGCTTAGATAAAAGCTGTTGAAACCCTTTACCCCGCTTGGATTTGGTTAATACTTGGTTTATTGGCTGCGCACCATTGGATAGTACGTCACCATACTTTAAAACCGGTTCCCACCATTTTTTTCAGCATGACTTTTGATGAAAAACGGACTTTTTTGTTTTTCATGTTATGGATCAGTTGGGCTTAGATAAAAGCTGTTGAAACCCTTTACCCCGCTTGGATTTGGTTAATACTTGGTTTATTGGCTGCCATTGGATAGTACGTCACCATACTTTAAAACCGGTTCCCACCATTTTTTTCAGCATGACTTTTGATGAAAAACGGACTTTTTTGTTTTTTATGTTATGGATCAGTTGGGCTTAGATAAAAGCTGTTGAAACCCTTTACCCCGCTTGGATTTGGTTAATACTTGGTTTATTGGCTGCGCACCATTGGATAGTACGTCACCATACTTTAAAACCGGTTCCCACCATTTTTTTCAGCATGACTTTTGATGAAAAACGGACTTTTTTGTTTTTCATGTTATGGATCAGTTGGGCTTAGATAAAAGCTGTTGAAACCCTTTACCCCGCTTGGATTTGGTTAATACTTGGTTTATTGGCTGCGCACCATTGGATAGTACGTCACCATACTTTAAAACCGGTTCCCACCATTTTTTTCAGCATGACTTTTGATGAAAAACGGACTTTTTTGTTTTTCATGTTATGGATCAGTTGGGCTTAGATAAAAGCTGTTGAAACCCTTTACCCCGCTTGGATTTGGTTAATACTTGGTTTATTGGCTGCGCACCATTGGATAGTACGTCACCATACTTTAAAACCGGTTCCCACCATTTTTTTCAGCATGACTTTTGATGAAAAACGGACTTTTTTGTTTTTCATGTTATGGATCAGTTGGGCTTAGATAAAAGCTGTTGAAACCCTTTACCCCGCTTGGATTTGGTTAATACTTGGTTTATTGGCTGCGCACCATTGGATAGTACGTCACCATACTTTAAAACCGGTTCCCACCATTTTTTTCAGCATGACTTTTGATGAAAAACGGACTTTTTTGTTTTTCATGTTATGGATCAGTTGGGCTTAGATAAAAGCTGTTGAAACCCTTTACCCCGCTTGGATTTGGTTAATACTTGGATTATTGGCTGCGCACCATTGGATAGTACGTCACCATACTTTAAAACCGGTTCCCACCATTTTTTTCAGCATGACTTTTGATGAAAAACGGACTTTTTTGTTTTTCATGTTATGGATCAGTTGGGCTTAGATAAAAGCTGTTGAAACCCTTTACCCCGCTTGGATTTGGTTAATACTTGGTTTATTGGCTGCGCACCATTGGATAGTACGTCACCATACTTTAAAACCGGTTCCCACCATTTTTTTCAGCATGACTTTTGATGAAAAACGGACTTTTTTGTTTTTTCATGTTATGGATCAGTTGGGCTTAGATAAAAGCTGTTGAAACCCTTTACCCCGCTTGGATTTGGTTAATACTTGGTTTATTGGCTGCGCACCATTGGATAGTACGTCACCATACTTTAAAACCGGTTCCCACCATTTTTTTCAGCATGACTTTTGATGAAAAAACGGACTTTTTTGTTTTTCATGTTATGGATCAGTTGGGCTTAGATAAAAGCTGTTGAAACCCTTTACCCCGCTTGGATTTGGTTAATACTTGGTTTATTGGCTGCGCACCTATTGGATAGTACGTCACCATACTTTAAAACCGGTTCCCACCATTTTTTTCAGCATGACTTTTGATGAAAAACGGACTTTTTTGTTTTTCATGTTATGGATCAGTTGGGCTTAGATAAAAGCTGTTGAAACCCTTTACCCCGCTTGGATTTGGTTAATACTTGGTTTATTGGCTGCGCACCATTGGATAGTACGTCACCATACTTTAAAACCGGTTCCCACCATTTTTTTCAGCATGACTTTTGATGAAAAACGGACTTTTTTGTTTTTCATGTTATGGATCAGTTGGGCTTAGATAAAAGCTGTTGAAACCCTTTACCCCGCTTGGATTTGGTTAATACTTGGTTTATTGGCTGCGCACCATTGGATAGTACGTCACCATACTTTAAAACCGGTTCCCACCATTTTTTTCAGCATGACTTTTGATGAAAAACGGACTTTTTTGTTTTTCATGTTATGGATCAGTTGGGCTTAGATAAAAGCTGTTGAAACCCTTTACCCCGCTTGGATTTGGTTAATACTTGGTTTATTGGCTGCGCACCATTGGATAGTACGTCACCATACTTTAAAACCGGTTCCCACCATTTTTTTCAGCATGACTTTTGATGAAAAACGGACTTTTTTGTTTTTCATGTTATGGATCAGTTGGGCTTAGATAAAAGCTGTTGAAACCCTTTACCCCGCTTGGATTTGGTTAATACTTGGTTTATTGGCTGCGCACCATTGGATAGTACGTCACCATACTTTAAAACCGGTTCCCACCATTTTTTTCAGCATGACTTTTGATGAAAAACGGACTTTTTTGTTTTTCATGTTATGGATCAGTTGGGCTTAGATAAAAGCTGTTGAAACCCTTTACCCCGCTTGAATTTGGTTAATACTTGGATTATTGGCTGCGCACCATTGGATAGTACGTCACCATACTTTAAAACCGGTTCCCACCATTTTTTTCAGCATGACTTTTGATGAAAAACGGACTTTTTTGTTTTTCATGTTATGGATCAGTTGGGCTTAGATAAAAGCTGTTGAAACCCTTTACCCCGCTTGGATTTGGTTAATACTTGGTTTATTGGCTGCGCACCATTGGATAGTACGTCACCATACTTTAAAACCGGTTCCCACCATTTTTTTCAGCATGACTTTTGATGAAAAACGGACTTTTTTGTTTTTCATGTTATGGATCAGTTGGGCTTAGATAAAAGCTGTTGAAACCCTTTACCCCGCTTGGATTTGGTTAATACTTGGTTTATTGGCTGCGCACCATTGGATAGTACGTCACCATACTTTAAAACCGGTTCCCACCATTTTTTTCAGCATGACTTTTGATGAAAAACGGACTTTTTTGTTTTTCATGTTATGGATCAGTTGGGCTTAGATAAAAGCTGTTGAAACCCTTTACCCCGCTTGGATTTGGTTAATACTTGGTTTATTGGCTGCGCACTATTGGATAGTACGTCACCATACTTTAAAACCGGTTCCCACCATTTTTTTCAGCATGACTTTTGATGAAAAACGGACTTTTTTGTTTTTCATGTTATGGATCAGTTGGGCTTAGATAAAAGCTGTTGAAACCCTTTACCCCGCTTGGATTTGGTTAATACTTGGTTTATTGGCTGCGCACCATTGGATAGTACGTCACCATACTTTAAAAACCGGTTCCCACCATTTTTTTCAGCATGACTTTTGATGAAAAACGGACTTTTTTGTTTTTCATGTTATGGATCAGTTGGGCTTAGATAAAAGCTGTTGAAACCCTTTACCCCGCTTGGATTTGGTTAATACTTGGTTTATTGGCTGCGCACCATTGGATAGTACGTCACCATACTTTAAAACCGGTTCCCACCATTTTTTTCAGCATGACTTTTGATGAAAAACGGACTTTTTTGTTTTTCATGTTATGGATCAGTTGGGCTTAGATAAAAGCTGTTGAAACCCTTTACCCCGCTTGGATTTGGTTAATACTTGGTTTATTGGCTGCGCACCATTGGATAGTACGTCACCATACTTTAAAACCGGTTCCCACCATTTTTTTCAGCATGACTTTTGATGAAAAACGGACTTTTTTGTTTTTCATGTTATGGATCAGTTGGGCTTAGATAAAAGCTGTTGAAACCCTTTACCCCGCTTGGATTTGGTTAATACTTGGTTTATTGGCTGCGCACCATTGGATAGTACGTCACCATACTTTAAAACCGGTTCCCACCATTTTTTTCAGCATGACTTTAGCAGCAGAGAGGGTGAACAGACCACGATTTCAAGCAAAAATAAGGCTTCCAGATAACGTTTTCGAGCAAAAAATGGCCTATACACTACGTTTTCAAGCAAAATATAAGACTTCCAACGAAATCTCATTTAACCAAAAAAAAAGTCTCCATTTTTGTAAAACGGAGATTTTACGATTTTGCTCACAACGATGTGGTCATCCACCCTCTCTGCTGCTAGAATTTTCAGTTCTGGGTTAACAAAAACTAAGAAATGATTTTAACCGAATATTTGATCCAGTCCGATACGATATCGAGTCCGAGGATCATGTAAATTTATTGTTATAAATCCATGCGGGGTTGATTGAGCGTTACTAAAGAAATTTTAAATTGATTATGATCCATATCTCCACCGCACCAGGTTTGCCAAATATTTCTTAACGTATGAGTATCAACTCCGTTAAATACACACAGCATATTGCAGTTATCTCTGATCACTTTTGGTATTTGAGTATAACGTTGAGTTACATATATCACGTCAGTGTTTTTATGCCTGCCTCTGGAAAAGATCCTAGCAGATTTTTTTGTTTATCCAACATTATATCGTCGTATACGACTAAATTGTTAATATCTCCATTAATATCATCAATACTCGGTGCTTCATCGATATCGGTTATAAAATCAATGGCGTTCTCACCGCTAATTTCTGATGCATTTTCGTTAAAATCTTTTAGCACTTCATAACATCGTTGATCATCTACGCTAGGAGCAATTAAATACAACTTATCCCACTTCATCCATCTCATTATTAAATTAAGCAACAATTGCGTTTTACCGGATCCAGATGGCCCGATTATAATCATCCGGATAGAGTTTGGTAGCGCTGCATGATGCTTAATTGGTTCTCTTGTTTTAGTCGCCGAAAAATCAATTATATCCATATTTCTATACATAAATTATGGATCTATATTGTGTGAAGTGTAAAACGCGTACTGGCACAGATGATGTGACGACGGTTACAACTAAAAATAACCGATCAGCGCTTTCTGGTAAATGCGTGCAATGTGGTACAAAGAAATTTAGATTTGTGTCTATGAAATCTGATTTAAAAAAAAACGAGGAGGTGATATCGCAGCCAAATTGGCAAAGCTCCCTGGAACCCCATGGGCAAAGTACCCCGGAGAAAAGCACCTCCCAGGATATAGCTACTGTGGACCGGGAACCAGACTTGATATCAGACTCAATAATCAAAATCAACCCAACCCCGGTGAAGAACCAATAAACGCCATTGATAAGGCCTGTCACCTTCATGATGTTGCTTATAAAAGCAGCAATCTGCAACACAGGCATCTAGCAGATGTGAAATTAATTCATGCGTTAAATGCTATTCCTGATAAATCCTTCAAAGAAAAGTTATCTTCGTGGTTGGTAAAATCAGCTATGAAAGGCAAATTGATGTTAGGTGCTGGTAATTGAAAATGCTAGCATTTTAATATGGAATCAATTTATTATTCCCCAAGAGGATACTGGAGGGGTAAATCAGCAGTCCATAAACTCGCTAGCGCTGCAAAAGTGAAAAAAACTACAGCGGCGGATTGGTTATCCAAACAGGCACTATGGCAAATTTATCTACCACCGCCTAAACAAATTCAATTCTCGCATTTTGATGTGACCGTTCCTAATGAAGTTCATCAAGCTGATATATTATTTCTGCCACATGATCGTGGTTACAAATACGCTTTAACCGTAGTTGATATTGCAAGTCGATACAAAGAAGCAGAACCGTTAAAAACAAAATCAGCCACTGAAGTCGCTTCTGCATTTGAGAGGATTTATCGACGAGGTCCTCTGCACTGGCCAAATCTATTGCAGGTTGATCCTGGCAAGGAATTTCAGGGTGCAGTATTATCTACAATGAAACATCATAATGTCACCATACGACGAGGGCATACTGCGCTACATCGCGATCAGGCCATTGTAGAACGATTTAATCGGACGATTGCTGAGCGGTTATTTGGATATCAATACGCAAAAGAATTCATTCAAGAAAAGCGATCCCGTGAATGGGTTAAAAGATTACCATCTGTGATTACTGCACTGAATAACGAGATTACTAGAACAATCAACATGAAACCTATCAACGCGATTAAAAAGAAGTCAATACCTGAAAAACCACAAAAAGATTTCAAAGAACCAATTCTTGGTAGTAATGTCATTGTGAGGTACTTATACGAACCAGGAGAGCTTGAAGGTGGCAGAAAAAGGGCTACTGATCCTATTTGGAGCGTCACTACGCATAAGATATCTAGTATAACACGATCTACGGGTAGACCAGCAATCTATAAACTGGATTCAACTGCCCCTCAGCGGGGTTTTACTCGACAACAACTACAGGTAATTCCCGAGGATACTCAATTACCACCGCATGGTCTTAACTAGCACCGTTGCGTCTATTGCACTCAAGACAAGTCAACATCACATTATTTCTGACATGACCGAGACTGTTATTTTTTCTGTCTACGGTGAATTGGCGAGGATCCTTATCCGAATACTGCCAACGCATTATACAATTGCAACTCGCGCAGTGATTATTCTGTTGTTTCTTCAAAGTGATTATTAATTCAGCATCAATATCAAATTCTCGTTGTTTTTTTTTGTCCTGTTGTTTGTAACCGGAGAGTTTTTTATTAATGATGCTAACATCAATATCATTTATTGTGGTGTCATTATCATCGAGGACAATTCTTCGAAGTTGATTTATGTTTCGTACTCTGGATACTGCGAGATAGACTAAATTCGACCATTCGATGTGATTATCCACCATCCAAACAATTGTATCCGATATAGTCAATCCCTGTGAAGAGTGTATTGTTGCTGCGTATCCTAGAGTCCACGGGGATTTATTAGCACGCAATGCATCTTCAACGACATTGATATCAACCAGCACAATATCATTTAATACGAGAATTTGTTTTTCACTCTGTCCTGGAATATCAACTTCAGTGTTCTGTTTTCGTGTATCCGATGGCCTATAACAAAGGGGTACTGGAAGCGTTGCAAATTTTTCTTTATGCAATTCAAATAACTTCATCTGAAGTGTATCCCTGACTATTTTTCTACTTGCAATTATCAAATCATTTGGTCTCCATGTTTCCCAGAAATCGTTTATTTGAGTTTCTGAAATCACTTCACGCGCTATTTCGCACTGGATTCTATCCGGTTGTAATCTAATTAGCGCTTTGAATTCTCGTAATCGTTCATCAAGTGATCTATAATCAGTGGTGATTTCTTCATAGTAGTCTACAAAACCCCTTAGCCATTCATGTGGAGATGCACCGACAAATGGTGGTGGTTGGCCGTGATCACCGCACATGACGACCTTTGTGTTTTTGTTTAACAACCATTCGAGAAATGTTTGTAATACATCTAATGACACTGTGCATATTTCATCCCAGATTATGATTTTAGGAATGAATTTATCACCCATACGCTCAGGAGTCCATTTGTCACCCTTCCATCGAAAGAAACTATGGTAAGTACAAGCATTTACCCCTCGCTGTATCATCTCTCTGGCGAGTCTGTGAGTCGGTGTTAGCACAATCATGTTAGTAGAAATACAAGTATTTCCACCACCACGAAATAATTCAATTGCACGAGTTGTCTTTCCTGACCCACCACAACCGTTTAAATAAACTGTTTTATATCTACAGATTGGATCAGATACCGGTGGTGCATTAGAAAATTCTGATTGAATTTCAATACGGTTACAACAAAGATATTTATCATCCATGGCAACGTCTGCGGATTCACAATACTCATGTAGCATCTCCTTTTTAAATCGCCAACGCCCCCAATTTTCTTCGGGATCTGTGAATTTAGCTACAGCTGATTTGTACTTATTGTGTATATACATCGAATCAGTGGCCACTCTAACCGCGGTATTAGGAAATCTATTTATCATCGAAAATAGATTAATAGAAGCATAGGCTAGCATTGAACTTCTCAAATGTGTGTACTGGGAATTATATCCATCACAGTAGGTAACAACCGTACCCATTTTCTCACCATTGGATAGAAAAGCATCCTTACGGGATACAAGTTTTCCCTGCTTCATTAAATCCGCTACAATAAAATCGTATTCAGCGACATCTGTGATCAACCGCGAAGAGTATTTTGCGTTGTCGTATCGTCCACCCTGGGTAAATTTACCGATTATTCTTCGTCCGAGATCCTTTGCTTGTTCTTTTTTAATTTCAAATAACTTCTTAGACCAATTCATGATTTGTTCTTCATTGAAATCAGGGAATTGTTTTCGCATTTCGCTAATTATACGATCTAGATCGGGTTGTGGTAGCCAAACTTCTTTCTGAGCTCGATAGCATATAATAGCCTCGGAAACAATCAACGATATTAGCATACCACAATCAATCATATATCTCAATAGCACTATTGGCATCCAGGCCTTTTCAGATAGGTGTTTACCGAGCCAAACATAACTACACGGATGTAACCCTGTAGCTAATTCGAATGATATCACACGAGCGAATCCGGTTAAATCAAAATCAGGCAATGGTCCATTAATCGCAACACGAGTCATTTCATGCGTGGGATGTCCAAATCGTTTGAAGTACTCAGCGCATTCCCCATATCCGAGAAAACTTCCGGGGTAACACGCGGATATATCAATTGAAATCATACCATCACGTGAGTAATTCGTATTCCACAGTCCTCCATGACCAAATTCGACGCAACTCAATTTAACATCCTCGAGAAAATCACTTCGTGTTGGACGCCATGAGTTTTTTTCTCTTGCGAAGTGAGCTACCACTGATGGAATAGTAAAACTATCCGTGAAAAGTTTTTCATGGGAACTATCTGGTGAAAAATCACTAGCGATTTTTCTCATTCTGTTATCTAATTCTTCAACGCGATATAATTCTCCATTTGGTTTTACAAATTGATCAAATCCTATTTCGGGATCTTCATCACTTCTAAGTAACCACACTGACACAGGATCATCTTTACACAACGCATGAATAGCATCAAATAATCTCTCTTCATAGAAAACATCCCGGACGAACTCCTTAGGGATATATTTCACGGTTCGTTCTCGTGGAAATACTGTTACCGCAGGTGTCCACGCGTGTTTGTTATGATCAATTATCTGTATTGGTGCTCCTCGCGATTGATATTTCGGTTCGTATAATACTTCTCCGGTTATTGTTGTTACTGATATTGGGAATTTTAATGATGCTTCTAATTTAGCTATATCAGAAATCTTTGCACCATGCTGTTTCACTGTCAGTTCCCATTCGGTTATTTTCCTACGTCGCAGATCAGTTAGTTTATTTCCTCGGGATGCATTTGTGAAGTGTTCTATTATTCGTTCTGCTACACAATTAAGCCCTGACGAATATTTCATAGGAGCTAGTTTTGCGATATCGGGTTTATCATTTAACGGATATATCCCATAAACCATTGCTGTTACGGGATAAGATCTTTCGTAGTATGGTTTGTCAATGCCGGTTAGAATCCCTGGTTTGGAATCTCTACTCACAATGACAGCTTTTTTATTCTTGAGAATTGGTTCAAATTTATCCCTAATAATCCATTTGCCATTGACTTCGATAATGAATTTGATTCGGAAAAAATACCGTTTTTCCCCAACACGTGAAATTATCACTGCTGCTTTTTCATCATTCATGGTAGCGTCAACAACACCATCAATTCGAAATGTTGACCAACAATAGGATGCTCCATCACGCTTAAATTCATTGAAACAATCTCTGATTTTACTAATCATGGCTTTATCAAGAATTGTATTCTTGGGTGTATTAGAAACTATATCGAGATTGAATTGAGCATCTTTCCAGGATAATTTCTTGGACGTTTTTTTTGGTTTATCGAGATTGATTTTGTTACGTTTTTTGGGTCTATCGAGATTAAATCTAGGACTGATTTTCAATAATCTCTTAAACTCTTTCATGTTTCCGTCTCTTGGACGTTTGTTACGTTTTTTGGGTCTATCGAGATTAAATCTAGGACTGATTTTCAATAATCTCTTAAACTCTTTCATGTTTCCGTCTCTTGGACGTTTGTTACGTTTTTTGGGTCTATCGAGATTAAATCTAGGACTGATTTTCAATAATCTCTTAAACTCTTTCATGTTTCCGTCTCTTGGACGTTTGTTACGTTTTTTGGGTCTATCGAGATTAAATCTAGGACTGATTTTCAATAATCTCTTAAACTCCTTATCAGCATTGAATTCAGCATTTTTCGAAGTCAATCTCTTGAACTCTGCCATGTTATAATTAAAACAAGTATTTAAATAGAAAAATATAGTATAATGAATCACTGCAAGTGGCTAATGATTGGATCAACAACCCCGTGTAACAAATCATGCAGAAGCGAATTCTGTGGGTATCATTTACAAAGCGTTAGGCGAGGAAGTTTTGGCCCTCTCCCATGCCTCCAATGTGGGGTGGGCGTTAGAGGAAAATCGCAGTTGTGTCTTGCTTGTGGGGGTAAACGATACAGGGAACTAAAACGCTACTATGACAAACGAATCATTGACCCTAACGTCCTTGATAAAATCAAGGACAAAATCATCAAAACCCCTCAAGACTACATTGATAGACTTATAATTAAAGCAAATAATAAATTAGACAAGTAATATTATTATATAAATGAGCCAAGATTTCAGACCTCATCCAGTGCTCGTTAATTACGAAGCCTCCAGTGATGGTGTTGTCAGGCACCGCAGACTAAAAAACCCGGTTGGATATCTAAATAATATGGGGTATTTGTTGTTTAGTGCTAGAAATAAAACATATCTCTGTCACAGAATTATTTTTGAATGTCATAATGGATTAATCGAAGACGGATTTGTGATTGATCACATAAATGGCGTGAAGACTGATAATTGTCTTGTGAATCTTCAAGCCGTCTCACAAAGTCGGAATGCAAAATTAGGTGGAACTGGCAAACATGCAAAGCCCCCTAGGAGAGTTAAATCGTTTGATTTAGAAAATAATGAAGAGAGAAGCTTTCAATCGATAAATGAAGCCAGTAGATACTTTGACATTTGTAGGGCTTCAATACGATTTGTTTCAGAAAATATAATTAAAACTGCTCTGTCTAAAAAAAATGGTCATAAAATAAAATTCGTATACACCTAAACGATTCAAGGTTGCACGATGTGGTCATCACCCTCTCTGCTGCTGCTGCAAATGTTTCATTTGTGGGTTAATAATTCTTTTACGAGTTCAACCGAAAATTTGATCGAGTCCGATACGATATCGTGTCCCAGACCTTGTCCCAGACCTTGTCCCAGACCTTGTCCCAGACTTTGTCTGGGGGGGATGAAAATCCTTTGTTGAAAATCGAAGATTTTTAGGATTGAAAGTCTTTACGACTTTACAAACAGACTAATCGCTAACACCTCTTCTTGTAAATCAATCAGATTATTTGACTGGTCGGTGAGTTTGAAATTAATTCTCGTTAACGAATTATTATGGCATCGCATATAGACAGGATTAATTGGGTTCTCAATAATTAGGAATCCTGGAGGAGCTGTTGGTGCAAACGAATAAAGAATATATCCTTGCTGAGCTTGATTTGATTGCTCTAGATTAATTTGATAGCTTCCTTCAATTGCATCACATACTAAATTGAGCGCAATCACTGAGGATATATTCACGTTGAACGGAGCGATATGCCTACCACCGCCATCTGGGTCATTATTATATTTGAGGAGGACAGATGGATCTTGTTTTTGTAGTGCCTTGATATCGGTTTTAACAATTCTTGCTAGTTCATCAGCTTTGTACCCGGGAAACTTGAAATTACGTAGATTGTCCTCTGTGATATTGTAATCGGTTAGGAATCGTTGTTTATTGTCGCTGTTGTCATTAATTATTGTTTGAATAATTAGTTCATAGATATATTCCATGTCCGATATAAGTTGATTTATTATTTCAACATGTTTTTGCGATTTTGTTTTCCGTAGTTGTTCTAGTTGTGTGTCATATAATTGTTTAATTTCATTAAAATAACCACGGACGTCAGTTAGCGTAAATGAAATAGTAACAGATGAGTCGGTTGTTCTTTTAATGATAAAATCCCATTGCAATGTGTCTTTGTTGGTAAATATAAATCTATCGCCGATTTTTCCTTTTCTTATATCAGATAAATTATCTCGATAACTGGGATTGATTTCATGATATGATTTTACGTCCGTGGTTAAGTCGGTGGCGGATTTTTCCGGTGGTTTTTCAGGCCATCCTAACACTGTTCTTAACGAGCTGTTATATATATCTACAATGTATCCCTCTGTGCTTATTTCGATCGACGACGAGAGCGTCGGTTGATGAAGATTAATAGCTATTTTTGATTCTTTTCCAGTGATTGATTTTATTCTACGCTGAATTTCAGCATCGATTTGCTTAATTTGGTACGACCCAGTTGGTAACGAAACAGTTTCCCACTCTGGAGTACCATCGGGTTTATTCTTATACGAGAACACCAGTGCGTTATTGGGTTGCTGACCGCCAAATGCAACCGATCTGATATTAGGCCAGCTATGATATACTCGTAATTTTGCTAACGCTATCTCCTTCACTGGAATCGGAGAGGGGAAATTCACACTGAATTCTGGATTCGTTGATGTTATTGATATCATGCTTGTTTGTACTGGGTTCGTGTTCTCCACTACTCGTTGAAGTAATTCCATCGGTGTTGTCATTGTTATTATACTCATGTTGTATTTCTAATTTTGACACAGCGGAATCATAAATACTGACCATCACTGAGAACTCACAATCTGGTATGGTTGAGATTATTGAGATCATTTTGGTTTTTTTTGGGTTTGTGTTTTCTGATTCCATCGGTGTTGTCATTGTTATTATATTCATGTTGTTGCTCTAATTTTGATATCGCTGAATCAAAAATACTGACCATCGCTGAGAATTCACTATCTGATATAATTGTATTATCGAGTGACGATGATATCATCAATGATAATTGCGAATATGCGGTTGATGCAATATGAAATTGAAGTAAGTAATTCTGCAGTTTACTCTGGCTGCATGATGATATCTTTTTTGCTATCCCGGTTGATATACCCCCGATTGTAGCCACCGCAGAAATGCAAATTGGAACTACGACCGGGGCAATCATTATAACCGATGCAAGTATTATTCCGGCGCCAGTGAGAACGCTTGACACCGAGTACATAATAACATCAATTGCGGTGATTCTTCGTCGGTATTTTTTTATTTTTATTTGATACTCCTCAGTGAGGGTTTTGAGTCTAGTCTGAAATTCTCTGACTTGATCATAGCGACATTGCGTCGATGACAAAGTCATTGGTAATGACGAAGTCATCATTATTTTAAAAACACTAGTGTTTTCAATTATTTGTCATCGTTAGCGGGAATTGCTAGTACTTCAGCCGGAAAAATGATATACGAGTTCTAAACACCAGTGTATTGGTAATCTAATTGTATTATCAACCGCGACAATCTCAAATTCTTCTTTACCATTGATAATTACTGTCGCGGTGCCACCAAAGTAGGTTTTACCTTTCACGATGATATCAAATTGATTAGTAGAGACTAACGTCATCCTGTAGATACCACTGGACCCTCCCCCGATATCGATTGGCAATCTAACATTAGATTCTTTTACCCAATCAAAGGTCCCATAATCGACCGTATACACGATATTTTTAATGCTTTCGTGTGGATGCGGAATCTTTACCTTTTCAAAGGTTTCTTTTAGTTTAAGAATATCATTATACATTTCGAGATAATTTGCATTTATTTCGGTAAAAAACATTATCCTCCTATCTCTCTTGCTAAAAAAGAATGAAAACAGAAGGTTTTCGATTCCAAGCCGTGCTTGTTCTTTAATATGCTGGTCGATGTAAGAAAATGTTGTCGTGATATTTTGGGGTTTACTACCCTCAAAGAACTTATTAACAAACTCGTTGGTGAGCTTTTGTTCGTCAATAGCTTTTTTAATTTCAGCGAGAGTCGTGTCAACTATAAGTGAGATTCCAAAAAACCTTTCGACGACGTCGCTGGTGAGCTTTTGTTCGTCAATAGCTTTTTTAACTTCAGCGAGGGTCGGGCCTGTCAACGATGTTGTTTCAGATTCACGTGTTCTCCCCAAGAATTTATCCACGATGGTATTAAGTGTTGTTTGTCTCACCATAAACCTAATAATATCGTTGAGAGTCATCGTAGATGTAGCCGGGACACCAAAGAAATTATTAGCGACGTAGGCATTGTGAGTATGCCTGATAATAAACTCGCTGATTTCAGCGAGAGTCGAGTCTGCCACAGGTGGGGATCCAAAAAACCTAACAATGACGTCGTTAATGGGTTTTTGTACCTTCTCAAAATCTTCGCTTACTTTAAAAATCTCGAGATAATTTGCCTTGATTTCTGAAGCAGTCATCATCCTTCCAGCTTCCTTGTTAGCGAAGAATGAATTCAACAAGTCTTTAATTTCAGCGAGAGTCATGCCAACCACAAGCGGGGTTCCAAAGAATTTATGTATAACATTTTTGCGAAAATTATTATAACCTCGTATAAGATCATTCAGCTCACGTTCGTAGGTAGCAATCGCGTCGGTGATCGTAGACACAAGTGCGCCTGGTTTAAGTTGTCCACCGTTGGAATAAAGCGCAATAGAGTTTTCAGCGGCATCACTCTGCCGTATCAAAATGTCATTCACGGATATATTACTGCTTTTCAATTTACCCTGTTTGTCTTGAAATACAACTAATTCGTTCGGGTCAACATTTACTAAATTTAACATCTCAGCGATTTCATCTTCAATTATTTTTTTTACATCCTCGATAGAACCCGCAGATGTTTCCGCGGTGGGTTCCGACATTGACAGAGATTGTCCCCAAATATCAATCATTATTGTTATCGTAACTTGTGTTTTCAATTTATTGATCCTTGTAATTTCCCACTCGTGTATTCGTTTACAACCAGATTAGGTGGTTTCCACGGAGATCCAAAGGATTTTAATGAAATCTCCGCGAGGACATTTAATACTTCACGGCCGCATATCGGTGGATCATTTAATTGTTGTGTTGGCAGCGTGGAATAAAAAATCGGAAACTTTTTGAGTTTCATCGAAGAATTTATATACCGCATAAACTCGCTTGGTGGAGCTAACCCATATGAATCGAAATAGACAATCCCACGTGGATCAATCGCGTATGCAACCCAGTGAGTTCCCGATCCGCTGCTGTTATCAAGATTGATAATACCGGTTTCAACGTTATTTGGTTTTCTCGGTAATTGATCTCTCATAAAAACCCCTCTGAAGTTTTTTATCGCTAGTTTTTTAGTAGCATCAATTAAATCAAAATTGGACATAGGAACCATAGGTTCGGAAATCGAAGATTCGGAAATCGAAGATTTCTGAATTAATAAACCGTTCCTGGTATTCTTCTTAGACCCGATCCGTTCACGGATTTCCCGCTGTACCATGAATACGGGGTTCCTGGTAGGTACAACCCCTTTCCCTTTTTTTTATATCCTTTCCCAGTTGCCTTTTTCAACGCCATCCCTGCCGCGGTACCAACGGCTCCCAACGCTGCCGCTTTCGCCACCGCTGGGGCAGCCGCTGCAATCAATGCTGGTATTGCGGCTAACAATGGAAATATACCACCTGATTTTATCATGTTCGCGACTGCGGCTTTTGAAAATTCTATTTGAACTCCTCGCCGTTTTTTCATTGCATCATTGAAATGTTTTATTTGACGATCCGTCAGTGATATTTTATGTGTACCGCCAGACATCTGCGCTGGTTTTAACGTTATTGTGGTTCCACATTCTTTAGCGGATTTTGATTTTAATTTCTTGACCTGACCATCAGTCAGCTTGACACTAACAACACTATATGGCATTTTATTGTAAAACACATTTATGCTTTCAATTGATCTAATTGTGAAAATCGTTTACGATTTCAATCATAGATTTTCTACTGGTGCATCAACGAGTCTCATTCGTCCGCCAGCCCCTTCTAACAACATTGATTTATCACTGAGAATGACAGCAATCGCTCTATAATTAACGCCACCAGGAGCTATACGAGCTCTGAAGTGTATATCAACGACGGATTGCCTTGTTAAATCAAGATGTTCCAGCGAAAAGTAATAAATCGGATACAAGTTCTTAAAATCAAGTTGCGATATTTGCAAACCAGTATCAACATTTTGATCACGACCCATATATGACAGCATCCGATGATACACACGTGCTATGTGGTTAGTGTCGTAATCAAGCTGAATATCCTCAGATGGTTCTTGTTGTCCGTTTATTCTCAGTGAAACCTCCTTGACTCCTAACCGATCAAATATCATATGACTGCGTTCTTGGGAGCCTAATCGATCCCGATTCTGCAGCGCTATAAATATATGACGTGGAGCTGAAACGCCTTGTTTTGATGCCAGGTGCCATGTAAATGTACCATTAACATTATCCTCTTTAGCATCAGTCGTTGTTGTTAGCCAACTTAGCAATGATTTACCACCTGTTTCCATAAATGAAAGTAGCCGCTCTTCCGTGGTAATTGATGGAGTCATTACTGGCATCCATAATACTATTTTACTCAAAACAACTTTACCTTCATCGGCACCAGTACGCCAAATTGCATCATTGTCATTGCCTTTTCGCACTAACGCGATTGTGTGTTTGGCTCCATAGATGACTTTTCTGACATTTCTGCAGAATCCAAATATATGATGGAGTGGAATCGCACATGAAAAATATCGCTGCTGTTCTTGCAATGCTAATTTTCGTGTTGCAAATCCTAAATTGAAATTACCATTAACGCCTCCAAGAATATCAAACGCAGCTCCTGGTCTAGCTCGACGTTCTGGATTAGTTGCTTCTCGTTGATTATCAACTGAAGTGTCTTGCGGTGTTAACACTTTAATGTATTGAAGGTGGTCAGCGTTATCAGAGGTATCCTTTGCAAACATCATAGACGGACCAGCCGATCTTGTATAATCATCGGAGTATCTTGCTAGTCCGATTATTGTTGTTGCAACATCAACCTCGCGGTCTATTGATTCAATTTCTTTTCCATCAATGAGATATCTTGCACTTTCAAATAACGCCATTATACCATTGTTGACGAAACCAACTCGGATATTTGGATCATTTGCATATGGGGTATCAGCTGCAACATTTGTTACAAGTTTTCCCTCAATTTCAATAAATGCTTCACATGGCAAAAAGTATTTACTGGTATCTTGAACTTGAAGTTCAATTCGCGATCGTAGGTCGGGTTGTATTGCATGATAGGAATAGTATTGATAATCGCGGACGGAATCATCCTTGCGCACTGGGGCTTCCATATCTAACGCGGGATCAGCTGTTCGTTTAAACATTTTATTAAAATACTAGTGTTTTCAATTGGTGAATTGCAAAGCAATAATTATCGTCGTTGAAAATTTTTCGAATTTCTTTTTTGTTTCAAACCACTTCCTGCTATCGCGTTCATGATAGCGCTATCTGTTACCGGTGGTGACGAAGTCAATTGCGCTAGTTTTTCTTCCACTGCACTATTTATTGCTTTGCTGATTTTTGCAGGCATCACTGTAGTTGATGGCAGCACCACTGACGAAGTCATTCCTGGTTTCTTTCGTACCAATGATGCTATTTTATCTTTCGCGGCAGAAAATGCCTTTCCTGCAAGATTTCCAACGAAATTGATTCCCTTATCACGAATAGCATCAATGGCTTTCATTGATAATTGTTTAGCTAACGGCGCCACCTTGGGAGCCATTCTTGTAAATAACCCCGCAATGGTATTGCCGAAACCATCTCCGTAATATGCTCTATAAACAGGCAATCGTGAGTTCACCACGTAGACGCTTACTGGTTTATCATGATTGTAGTGTATAATCATCTTGTTATAAAACTAGTAGTTTTTCAATTAATGATCAATCGCTTACATCCATAAGATTTTCATCATCAATGACGTTGTCATCGTTGTGATTTTCAACTAATTCAGCAATAAGTTCTCGATATACATCAATGTCCATGATACCGCCGGCAAATAATCGTCTACAGATATCAGCTGCTTCATTAATTACTTCCGGTGAATTATTTCCGGCTCGTTTCCCTCCGATGAGAACCTCTAACCTTGATATATCACTTAGAATGTTACCAGGGCATGTCACTGTAGAGTGAAAGACATCCTTTGGATTTTTAATCGAATATCCTTTTCCGCTTGTTTTCTTAGAACCGGCTTCTGCTTTTATGTCTATTTGTTCCGGGATTGGATCCTCCATATAAGGTGGTGGTTGTAGACCGCCTTTAACCACAGCTAGAAAGTTATTATAACCAGGGTGCTGCAACGCTGTGATTTTATTCCCGCCGTGTTTCGCTAGATATATTTTTGATGCCCAAGTGTCTTTGCTTTTTATAAAACTTTTAAACTCGTCTTTTAATAAATTCTCTCTTATACCCTTTGGAAAATTTTCTCTAGCAAAATCAGCTAATTCGTAATCCGTACCGAGTTTTTCAATTCTATTTAATGCTGCGATTGTAAATATACTTTCAGGTGAATAGTCTCTTCCTGCAGCTGCTTCTTCGCGTTCTTCAATTTCGCGTTGAGTTTTTATATCACTGGATAACTGTTGTATCCCTGCGCGTGTTTGTCCGGTCTCTGCTGCTATCTTTTCAAGCACACCAAGAACAGGCACTTCTCGTCGCTTGCCTTCCTTAGGAATATCTCCGTATATTGCTCGTTCAGTTGCTGTTTTCACATCTTTGGTCGCACTTGTTATCGGAGTAAACAGTTGTTCACTTGACACAGAAAAGTCAGTCTGCGCTTGTTGTCGTTGTTGAAGTTTCTCGCGAAGTCTGTCTCGAACCGGTATAAACTTTTTAATTGCTGCTAGCCGCTCTCGGGCTAATCTAGTTGTAAGCGATTCACCTACCATATATTGTTTATGAACTGAATTTTCAAATGTAAAACTATCACAATTAAAAGCTTAGTTATTAAATAACTTAGTTATTAAATAATGTACCATCAAGCTAACGTATCCATCTTCAACAGGGTTAAACTGTACGACGCTATCCGTGAATGTTTCAGAAATAACATCGCTGGGGGTTTCAGAATTGTAATATCTGAGAACGGTGATGAACGATTTGTGTTAACGACGCGGCAACAAGAACAACTACGTAAAAATGGAGGCGTCGCGGTGATTACTTGCTACTACGACCAGATCATCCATTATGCACATAACTGCATGGGCAGGTCCAAACTGCTGAGTATCCTTTCAGGAGAAAATCCTATGTAAGTGTTACAAAAAACGCTAAAAAAAAAATAAATAAATTATTTACATTATTTACGAAAGCCTATTTTTTTTTTTTAGTAACACCCACGTGGTTAAGATACGGGTTTTTCCTCGTTTAACATTTTTCTAAGATCACGAACCTTAGAACTAATTTCAGCTCGTTTTTGATACTCTTGGCCGAGCTTTTGACGTATTGCTTCAACGGTGCTAAATAGCGTTATGAATACATTAATGTCGTTACCGTACAAACAAGCATTGATGGATTTTTGAATTCCTTTCACGAGCCTGTACATCCTAGGTAAAACATAACGACCCTTACTAGACTGATACTCAATATCTTCATATTCCGAGGTAATCCTGTCACAGTCGAGACTTTCAGATAATAATACCCCTTTATTATTTAAATTTGAGATTTCAGCAATTATAGCATTTACATCATTGATATCCATTATTTATATTTATTATAAATATAGTATACTGTATCTCTAATTATTAAAAAAAACAAAACATATATGACAACACATCTTTGGAACTCCTTGGGTGCCTTCGCATCCAAGTAAGCCCAAGGGGACCCGAAACATACATCTCCGGCGGGAGGCCTAAGGTGGCAAACGCCATCTTAGACCGCCCAGAAGATATGCTTGGGGGAAACGTCACAACATGGACGGCACAATGCCATATATATCTCCGCTCGAGTGTTGCGGCAAATTTTAGGCATAACATGTACTTAATTAACTTAATTAAGGATGGATTATAATTCAATGGAACGATGATGGTAATGATGTGGGACGGCACAAGACAGCACAAACATGAAACGACGGGGCGGATTTTCTACGGCCAATCAACCAATCAAAAGCAACCAATTAAATTAACCCGGTTGCATGATTGTGAACAAAAGACAACCACACGCCTGGGTTAATGGCGTTGGTTAGTTTTGATCGATCGCAATGGCCTTCGAAAGCCCCAAGCTTAATACCTTTGATATACTATATAAGGCGACTATTTCAGCAGCGTCGTTTCATGGGTATGTTATTTTATTTCCTTATTACTTATTAATGCTGTTTCACAACATTTAAATGAGACAATTATTTTAAATGAAACATTAAACAAAATAATACAGTTTTTTAAATAACAACATATATTTTCCCTATTCTATACAAAAATGCATTATCGATTAGATCATAAAGAGCTGTATACAAGGAATTTTAACCACGCCCACCTACTTCAATGAATAGGAAACACTCGCGTTCCGGCTGAGCGAACATAGGTAATGCGTACATTATAAGAACGTCTGTACTTAAAGTGTATTAATAGATGATCTCAATAAATACAACTATTTAAATAAATGCAGTTTTAGCCAAAGCGACAATAAAAGATTTTAAAATTATTTAAAGTTGATAAAAAACAACTCTAACGAAACACACGTATTTACTCCATTACAGTCACGTGGGCGCACACATGTCAATTATACCTCTCTACAGGTAATATAGCAGACGACAAATTCCTTTAACGTCATAATACAAGGGAACTTAGTAGGTAAATGTTATAAGTTGTGGCGGATTAATCTATAAAGAATTTATCTCCCTTAGCAGCAGAGAGGGTGGATGACCACATCGTTGTGAGCAAAATCGTAAAATCTCCGTTTTACAAAAATGGAGACTTTTTTTTTGGTTAAATGAGATTTCGTTGGAAGTCTTATATTTTGCTTGAAAACGTAGTGTATAGGCCATTTTTTGCTCGAAAACGTTATCTGGAAGCCTTATTTTTGCTTGAAATCGTGGTCTGTTCACCCTCTCTGCTGCTACTTTTGATGAAAAACGGACTTTTTTGTTTTTCATGTTATGGATCAGTTGGGCTTAGATAAAAGCTGTTGAAACCCTTTACCCCGCTTGGATTTGGTTAATACTTGGTTTATTGGCTGCGCACCATTGGATAGTACGTCACCATACTTTAAAACCGGTTCCCACCATTTTTTTCAGCATGACTTTTGATGAAAAACGGACTTTTTTGTTTTTCATGTTATGGATCAGTTGGGCTTAGATAAAAGCTGTTGAAACCCTTTACCCCGCTTGGATTTGGTTAATACTTGGTTTATTGGCTGCGCACCATTGGATAGTACGTCACCATACTTTAAAACCGGTTCCCACCATTTTTTTCAGCATGACTTTTGATGAAAAACGGACTTTTTTGTTTTTCATGTTATGGATCAGTTGGGCTTAGATAAAAGCTGTTGAAACCCTTTACCCCGCTTGGATTTGGTTAATACTTGGTTTATTGGCTGCGCACCATTGGATAGTACGTCACCATACTTTAAAACCGGTTCCCACCATTTTTTTCAGCATGACTTTTGATGAAAAACGGACTTTTTTGTTTTTCATGTTATGGATCAGTTGGGCTTAGATAAAAGCTGTTGAAACCCTTTACCCCGCTTGGATTTGGTTAATAGTTGGTTTATTGGCTGCGCACCATTGGATAGTACGTCACCATACTTTAAAACCGGTTCCCACCATTTTTTTCAGCATGACTTTTGATGAAAAACGGACTTTTTTGTTTTTCATGTTATGGATCAGTTGGGCTTAGATAAAAGCTGTTGAAACCTTTACCCCGCTTGGATTTGGTTAATACTTGGTTTATTGGCTGCGCACCATTGGATAGTACGTCACCATACTTTAAAACCGGTTCCCACCATTTTTTTCAGCATGACTTTTGATGAAAAACGGACTTTTTTGTTTTTCATGTTATGGATCAGTTCGGCTTAGATAAAAGCTGTTGAAACCCTTTACCCCGCTTGGATTTGGTTAATACTTGGTTTATTGGCTGCGCACCATTGGATAG
Organism: Unio pictorum; assembly: GCA_030141615.1. NCBI lineage: Eukaryota > Metazoa > Mollusca > Bivalvia > Unionida > Unionidae > Unio > Unio pictorum. Next base: position 24,920 of record JARLTB010000529.1, read on the forward strand.
TACGTCACCATACTTTAAAACCGGTTCCCACCATTTTTTTCAGCATGACTTTTGATGAAAAACGGACTTTTTTGTTTTTCATGTTATGGATCAGTTGGGCTTAGATAAAAGCTGTTGAAACCCTTTACCCCGCTTGCATTTGGTTAATACTTGGTTTATTGGCTGCGCACCATTGGATAGTACGTCACCATACTTTAAAACCGGTTCCCACCATTTTTTTCAGCATGACTTTTGATGAAAAACGGACTTTTTTGTTTTTCATGTTATGGATCAGTTGGGCTTAGATAAAAGCTGTTGAAACCCTTTACCCCGCTTAGATTTGGTTAATACTTGGTTTATTGGCTGCGCACCATTGGATAGTACGTCACCATACTTTAAAACCGGTTCCCACCATTTTTTTCAGCATGACTTTTGATGAAAAACGGACTTTTTTGTTTTTCATGTTATGGATCAGTTGGGCTTAGATAAAAGCTGTTGAAACCCTTTACCCGCTTGGATTTGGTTAATACTTGGTTTATTGGCTGCGCACCATTGGATAGTACGTCACCATACTTTAAAACCGGTTCCCACCATTTTTTTCAGCATGACTTTTGATGAAAAAACGGACTTTTTTGTTTTTCATGTTATGGATCAGTTGGGCTTAGATAAAAGCTGTGAAACCCTTTACCCCGCTTGGATTTGGTTAACTACTTGGTTTATTGGCTGCGCACCATTGGATAGTACGTCACCATACTTTAAAAACCGGTTCCCACCATTTTTTTCAGCATGACTTTTGATGAAAAACGGACTTTTTTGTTTTTCATGTTATGGATCAGTTGGGCTTAGATAAAAGCTGTTGAAACCCTTTACCCCGCTTGGATTTGGTTAATACTTGGTTTATTGGCTGCGCACCATTGGATAGTACGTCACCATACTTTAAAACCGGTTCCCACCATTTTTTTCAGCATGACTTTGATGAAAAACGGACTTTTTTGTTTTTCATGTTATGGATCAGTTGGGCTTAGATAAAAGCTGTTGAAACCCTTTACCCCGCTTGGATTTGGTTAATACTTGGTTTATTGGCTGCGCACCATTGGATAGTACGTCACCATACTTTAAAACCGGTTCCCACCATTTTTTTCAGCATGACTTTTGATGAAAAACGGACATTTTTGTTTTTCATGTTATGGATCAGTTGGGCTTAGATAAAAGCTGTTGAAACCCTTTACCCCGCTTGGATTTGGTTAATACTTGGTTTATTGGCTGCGCACCATTGGATAGTACGTCACCATACTTTAAAACCGGTTCCCACCATTTTTTTCAGCATGACTTTTGATGAAAAACGGACTTTTTTGTTTTTCATGTTATGGATCAGTTGGGCTTAGATAAAAGCTGTTGAAACCCTTTACCCCGCTTGATTTGGTTAATACTTGTTTTATTGGCTGCGCACCATTGTATAGTACGTCACCATACTTTAAAACCGGTTCCCACCATTTTTTTCAGCATGACTTTTGATGAAAAACGGACTTTTTTGTTTTTCATGTTATGGATCAGTTGGGCTTAGATAAAAGCTGTTGAAACCCTTTACCCCGCTTGGATTTGGTTAATACTTGGTTTATTGGCTGCGCACCATTGGATAGTACGTCACCATACTTTAAAACCGGTTCCCACCATTTTTTTCAGCATGACTTTGATGAAAAACGGACTTTTTTGTTTTTCATGTTATGGATCAGTTGGGCTTAGATAAAAGCTGTTGAAACCCTTTACCCCGCTTGGATTTGGTTAATACTTGGTTTATTGGCTGCGCACCATTGGATAGTACGTCACCATACTTTAAAACCGGTTCCCACCATTTTTTTCAGCATGACTTTTGATGAAAAACGGACTTTTTTGTTTTTCATGTTATGGATCAGTTGGGCTTAGATAAAAGCTGTTGAAACCCTTTACCCCGCTTGGATTTGGTTAATACTTGGTTTATTGGCTGCGCACCATTGGATAGTAGGTCACCATACTTTAAAACCGGTTCCCACCATTTTTTTCATCATGACTTTTGATGAAAAACGGACTTTTTTGTTTTTCATGTTATGGATCAGTTGGGCTTAGATAAAAGCTGTTGAAACCCTTTACCCCGCTTGGATTTGGTTAATACTTGGTTTATTGGCTGCGCACCATTGGATAGTACGTCACCATACTTTAAAACCGGTTCCCACCATTTTTTTCAGCATGACTTTTGATGAAAAACGGACTTTTTTGTTTTTCATGTTATGGATCAGTTGGGCTTAGATAAAAGCTGTTGAAACCCTTTACCCCGCTTGGATTTGGTTAATACTTGGTTTATTGGCTGCGCACCATTGGATAGTACGTCACCATACTTTAAAACCGGTTCCACCATTTTTTTCAGCATGACTTTTGATGAAAAACGGACTTTTTTGTTTTTCATGTTATGGATCAGTTGGGCTTAGATAAAAGCTGTTGAAACCCTTTACACCGCTTGGATTTGGTTAATACTTGTTTTATTGGCTGCGCACCATTGGATAGTACGTCACCATACTTTAAAACCGGTTCCCACCATTTTTTTAGCATGACTTTTGATGAAAAACGGACTTTTTTGTTTTTCATGTTATGGATCAGTTGGGCTTAGATACTGTTGAAACCCTTTACCCCGCTTGGATTTGGTTAATACTTGGTTTATTGGCTGCGCACCATTGGATAGTACGTCACCATACTTTAAAACCGGTTCCCACCATTTTTTTCAGCATGACTTTTGATGAAAAACGGACTTTTTTGTTTTTCATGTTATGGATCAGTTGGGCTTAGATAAAAGCTGTTGAAACCCTTTACCCCGCTTGGATTTGGTTAATACTTGGTTTATTGGCTGCGCACCATTGGATAGTACGTCACCATACTTTAAAACCGGTTCCCACCATTTTTTTCAGCATGACTTTTGATGAAAAACGGACTTTTTTGTTTTTCATGTTATGGATCAGTTGGGCTTAGATAAAAGCTGTTGAAACCCTTTACCCCGCTTGGATTTGGTTAATACTTGGTTTATTGGCTGCGCACCATTGGATAGTACGTCACCATACTTTAAAACCGGTTCCCACCATTTTTTTCAGCATGACTTTTGATGAAAAACGGACTTTTTTGTTTTTCATGTTATGGATCAGTTGGGCTTAGATAAAAGCTGTTGAAACCCTTTACCCCGCTTGGATTTGGTTAATACTTGGTTTATTGGCTGCGCACCATTGGATAGTACGTCACCATACTTTAAAACCGGTTCCCACCATTTTTTTCAGCATGACTTTTGATGAAAAACGGACTTTTTTGTTTTTCATGTTATGGATCAGTTGGGCTTAGATAAAAGCTGTTGAAACCCTTTACCCCGCTTGGATTTGGTTAATACTTGGTTTATTGGCTGCGCACCATTGGATAGTACGTCACCATACTTTAAAACCGGTTCCCACCATTTTTTTCAGCATGACTTTTGATGAAAAACGGACTTTTTTGTTTTTCATGTTATGGATCAGTTGGGCTTAGATAAAAGCTGTTGAAACCCTTTACCCCGCTTGGATTTGGTTAATACTTGGTTTATTGGCTGCGCACCATTGGATAGTACGTCACCATACTTTAAAACCGGTTCCCACCATTTTTTTCAGCATGACTTTTGATGAAAAACGGACTTTTTTGTTTTTCATGTTATGGATCAGTTGGGCTTAGATAAAAGCTGTTGAAACCCTTTACCCCGCTTGGATTTGGTTAATACTTGGTTTATTGGCTGCGCACCATTGGATAGTACGTCACCATACTTTAAAACCGGTTCCCACCATTTTTTTCAGCATGACTTTTGATGAAAAACGGACTTTTTTGTTTTTCATGTTATGGATCAGTTGGGCTTAGATAAAAGCTGTTGAAACCCTTTACCCCGCTTGGATTTGGTTAATACTTGGTTTATTGGCTGCGCACCATTGGATAGTACGTCACCATACTTTAAAACCGGTTCCCACCATTTTTTTCAGCATGACTTTTGATGAAAAACGGACTTTTTTGTTTTTCATGTTATGGATCAGTTGGGCTTAGATAAAAGCTGTTGAAACCCTTTACCCCGCTTGGATTTGGTTAATACTTGGTTTATTGGCTGCGCACCATTGGATAGTACGTCACCATACTTTAAAACCGGTTCCCACCATTTTTTTCAGCATGACTTTTGATGAAAAACGGACTTTTTTGTTTTTCATGTTATGGATCAGTTGGGCTTAGATAAAAGCTGTTGAAACCCTTTACCCCGCTTGGATTTGGTTAATACTTGGTTTATTGGCTGCGCACCATTGGATAGTACGTCACCATACTTTAAAACCGGTTCCCACCATTTTTTTCAGCATGACTTTTGATGAAAAACGGACTTTTTTGTTTTTCATGTTATGGATCAGTTGGGCTTAGATAAAAGCTGTTGAAACCCTTTACCCCGCTTGGATTTGGTTAATACTTGGTTTATTGGCTGCGCACCATTGGATAGTACGTCACCATACTTTAAAACCGGTTCCCACCATTTTTTTCAGCATGACTTTTGATGAAAAACGGACTTTTTTGTTTTTCATGTTATGGATCAGTTGGGCTTAGATAAAAGCTGTTGAAACCCTTTACCCCGCTTGGATTTGGTTAATACTTGGTTTATTGGCTGCGCACCATTGGATAGTACGTCACCATACTTTAAAACCGGTTCCCACCATTTTTTTCAGCATGACTTTTGATGAAAAACGGACTTTTTTGTTTTTCATGTTATGGATCAGTTGGGCTTAGATAAAAGCTGTTGAAACCCTTTACCCCGCTTGGATTTGGTTAATACTTGGTTTATTGGCTGCGCACCATTGGATAGTACGTCACCATACTTTAAAACCGGTTCCCACCATTTTTTTCAGCATGACTTTTGATGAAAAACGGACTTTTTTGTTTTTCATGTTATGGATCAGTTGGGCTTAGATAAAAGCTGTTGAAACCCTTTACCCCGCTTGGATTTGGTTAATACTTGGTTTATTGGCTGCGCACCATTGGATAGTACGTCACCATACTTTAAAACCGGTTCCCACCATTTTTTTCAGCATGACTTTTGATGAAAAACGGACTTTTTTGTTTTTCATGTTATGGATCAGTTGGGCTTAGATAAAAGCTGTTGAAACCCTTTACCCCGCTTGGATTTGGTTAATACTTGGTTTATTGGCTGCGCACCATTGGATAGTACGTCACCATACTTTAAAACCGGTTCCCACCATTTTTTTCAGCATGACTTTTGATGAAAAACGGACTTTTTTGTTTTTCATGTTATGGATCAGTTGGGCTTAGATAAAAGCTGTTGAAACCCTTTACCCCGCTTGGATTTGGTTAATACTTGGTTTATTGGCTGCGCACCATTGGATAGTACGTCACCATACTTTAAAACCGGTTCCCACCATTTTTTTCAGCATGACTTTTGATGAAAAACGGACTTTTTTGTTTTTCATGTTATGGATCAGTTGGGCTTAGATAAAAGCTGTTGAAACCCTTTACCCCGCTTGGATTTGGTTAATACTTGGTTTATTGGCTGCGCACCATTGGATAGTACGTCACCATACTTTAAAACCGGTTCCCACCATTTTTTTCAGCATGACTTTTGATGAAAAACGGACTTTTTTGTTTTTCATGTTATGGATCAGTTGGGCTTAGATAAAAGCTGTTGAAACCCTTTACCCCGCTTGGATTTGGTTAATACTTGGTTTATTGGCTGCGCACCATTGGATAGTACGTCACCATACTTTAAAACCGGTTCCCACCATTTTTTTCAGCATGACTTTTGATGAAAAACGGACTTTTTTGTTTTTCATGTTATGGATCAGTTGGGCTTAGATAAAAGCTGTTGAAACCCTTTACCCCGCTTGGATTTGGTTAATACTTGGTTTATTGGCTGCGCACCATTGGATAGTACGTCACCATACTTTAAAACCGGTTCCCACCATTTTTTTCAGCATGACTTTTGATGAAAAACGGACTTTTTTGTTTTTCATGTTATGGATCAGTTGGGCTTAGATAAAAGCTGTTGAAACCCTTTACCCCGCTTGGATTTGGTTAATACTTGGTTTATTGGCTGCGCACCATTGGATAGTACGTCACCATACTTTAAAACCGGTTCCCACCATTTTTTTCAGCATGACTTTTGATGAAAAACGGACTTTTTTGTTTTTCATGTTATGGATCAGTTGGGCTTAGATAAAAGCTGTTGAAACCCTTTACCCCGCTTGGATTTGGTTAATACTTGGTTTATTGGCTGCGCACCATTGGATAGTACGTCACCATACTTTAAAACCGGTTCCCACCATTTTTTTCAGCATGACTTTTGATGAAAAACGGACTTTTTTGTTTTTCATGTTATGGATCAGTTGGGCTTAGATAAAAGCTGTTGAAACCCTTTACCCCGCTTGGATTTGGTTAATACTTGGTTTATTGGCTGCGCACCATTGGATAGTACGTCACCATACTTTAAAACCGGTTCCCACCATTTTTTTCAGCATGACTTTTGATGAAAAACGGACTTTTTTGTTTTTCATGTTATGGATCAGTTGGGCTTAGATAAAAGCTGTTGAAACCCTTTACCCCGCTTGGATTTGGTTAATACTTGGTTTATTGGCTGCGCACCATTGGATAGTACGTCACCATACTTTAAAACCGGTTCCCACCATTTTTTTCAGCATGACTTTTGATGAAAAACGGACTTTTTTGTTTTTCATGTTATGGATCAGTTGGGCTTAGATAAAAGCTGTTGAAACCCTTTACCCCGCTTGGATTTGGTTAATACTTGGTTTATTGGCTGCGCACCATTGGATAGTACGTCACCATACTTTAAAACCGGTTCCCACCATTTTTTTCAGCATGACTTTTGATGAAAAACGGACTTTTTTGTTTTTCATGTTATGGATCAGTTGGGCTTAGATAAAAGCTGTTGAAACCCTTTACCCCGCTTGGATTTGGTTAATACTTGGTTTATTGGCTGCGCACCATTGGATAGTACGTCACCATACTTTAAAACCGGTTCCCACCATTTTTTTCAGCATGACTTTTGATGAAAAACGGACTTTTTTGTTTTTCATGTTATGGATCAGTTGGGCTTAGATAAAAGCTGTTGAAACCCTTTACCCCGCTTGGATTTGGTTAATACTTGGTTTATTGGCTGCGCACCATTGGATAGTACGTCACCATACTTTAAAACCGGTTCCCACCATTTTTTTCAGCATGACTTTTGATGAAAAACGGACTTTTTTGTTTTTCATGTTATGGATCAGTTGGGCTTAGATAAAAGCTGTTGAAACCCTTTACCCCGCTTGGATTTGGTTAATACTTGGTTTATTGGCTGCGCACCATTGGATAGTACGTCACCATACTTTAAAACCGGTTCCCACCATTTTTTTCAGCATGACTTTTGATGAAAAACGGACTTTTTTGTTTTTCATGTTATGGATCAGTTGGGCTTAGATAAAAGCTGTTGAAACCCTTTACCCCGCTTGGATTTGGTTAATACTTGGTTTATTGGCTGCGCACCATTGGATAGTACGTCACCATACTTTAAAACCGGTTCCCACCATTTTTTTCAGCATGACTTTTGATGAAAAACGGACTTTTTTGTTTTTCATGTTATGGATCAGTTGGGCTTAGATAAAAGCTGTTGAAACCCTTTACCCCGCTTGGATTTGGTTAATACTTGGTTTATTGGCTGCGCACCATTGGATAGTACGTCACCATACTTTAAAACCGGTTCCCACCATTTTTTTCAGCATGACTTTTGATGAAAAACGGACTTTTTTGTTTTTCATGTTATGGATCAGTTGGGCTTAGATAAAAGCTGTTGAAACCCTTTACCCCGCTTGGATTTGGTTAATACTTGGTTTATTGGCTGCGCACCATTGGATAGTACGTCACCATACTTTAAAACCGGTTCCCACCATTTTTTTCAGCATGACTTTTGATGAAAAACGGACTTTTTTGTTTTTCATGTTATGGATCAGTTGGGCTTAGATAAAAGCTGTTGAAACCCTTTACCCCGCTTGGATTTGGTTAATACTTGGTTTATTGGCTGCGCACCATTGGATAGTACGTCACCATACTTTAAAACCGGTTCCCACCATTTTTTTCAGCATGACTTTTGATGAAAAACGGACTTTTTTGTTTTTCATGTTATGGATCAGTTGGGCTTAGATAAAAGCTGTTGAAACCCTTTACCCCGCTTGGATTTGGTTAATACTTGGTTTATTGGCTGCGCACCATTGGATAGTACGTCACCATACTTTAAAACCGGTTCCCACCATTTTTTTCAGCATGACTTTTGATGAAAAACGGACTTTTTTGTTTTTCATGTTATGGATCAGTTGGGCTTAGATAAAAGCTGTTGAAACCCTTTACCCCGCTTGGATTTGGTTAATACTTGGTTTATTGGCTGCGCACCATTGGATAGTACGTCACCATACTTTAAAACCGGTTCCCACCATTTTTTTCAGCATGACTTTTGATGAAAAACGGACTTTTTTGTTTTTCATGTTATGGATCAGTTGGGCTTAGATAAAAGCTGTTGAAACCCTTTACCCCGCTTGGATTTGGTTAATACTTGGTTTATTGGCTGCGCACCATTGGATAGTACGTCACCATACTTTAAAACCGGTTCCCACCATTTTTTTCAGCATGACTTTTGATGAAAAACGGACTTTTTTGTTTTTCATGTTATGGATCAGTTGGGCTTAGATAAAAGCTGTTGAAACCCTTTACCCCGCTTGGATTTGGTTAATACTTGGTTTATTGGCTGCGCACCATTGGATAGTACGTCACCATACTTTAAAACCGGTTCCCACCATTTTTTTCAGCATGACTTTTGATGAAAAACGGACTTTTTTGTTTTTCATGTTATGGATCAGTTGGGCTTAGATAAAAGCTGTTGAAACCCTTTACCCCGCTTGGATTTGGTTAATACTTGGTTTATTGGCTGCGCACCATTGGATAGTACGTCACCATACTTTAAAACCGGTTCCCACCATTTTTTTCAGCATGACTTTTGATGAAAAACGGACTTTTTTGTTTTTCATGTTATGGATCAGTTGGGCTTAGATAAAAGCTGTTGAAACCCTTTACCCCGCTTGGATTTGGTTAATACTTGGTTTATTGGCTGCGCACCATTGGATAGTACGTCACCATACTTTAAAACCGGTTCCCACCATTTTTTTCAGCATGACTTTTGATGAAAAACGGACTTTTTTGTTTTTCATGTTATGGATCAGTTGGGCTTAGATAAAAGCTGTTGAAACCCTTTACCCCGCTTGGATTTGGTTAATACTTGGTTTATTGGCTGCGCACCATTGGATAGTACGTCACCATACTTTAAAACCGGTTCCCACCATTTTTTTCAGCATGACTTTTGATGAAAAACGGACTTTTTTGTTTTTCATGTTATGGATCAGTTGGGCTTAGATAAAAGCTGTTGAAACCCTTTACCCCGCTTGGATTTGGTTAATACTTGGTTTATTGGCTGCGCACCATTGGATAGTACGTCACCATACTTTAAAACCGGTTCCCACCATTTTTTTCAGCATGACTTTTGATGAAAAACGGACTTTTTTGTTTTTCATGTTATGGATCAGTTGGGCTTAGATAAAAGCTGTTGAAACCCTTTACCCCGCTTGGATTTGGTTAATACTTGGTTTATTGGCTGCGCACCATTGGATAGTACGTCACCATACTTTAAAACCGGTTCCCACCATTTTTTTCAGCATGACTTTTGATGAAAAACGGACTTTTTTGTTTTTCATGTTATGGATCAGTTGGGCTTAGATAAAAGCTGTTGAAACCCTTTACCCCGCTTGGATTTGGTTAATACTTGGTTTATTGGCTGCGCACCATTGGATAGTACGTCACCATACTTTAAAACCGGTTCCCACCATTTTTTTCAGCATGACTTTTGATGAAAAACGGACTTTTTTGTTTTTCATGTTATGGATCAGTTGGGCTTAGATAAAAGCTGTTGAAACCCTTTACCCCGCTTGGATTTGGTTAATACTTGGTTTATTGGCTGCGCACCATTGGATAGTACGTCACCATACTTTAAAACCGGTTCCCACCATTTTTTTCAGCATGACTTTTGATGAAAAACGGACTTTTTTGTTTTTCATGTTATGGATCAGTTGGGCTTAGATAAAAGCTGTTGAAACCCTTTACCCCGCTTGGATTTGGTTAATACTTGGTTTATTGGCTGCGCACCATTGGATAGTACGTCACCATACTTTAAAACCGGTTCCCACCATTTTTTTCAGCATGACTTTTGATGAAAAACGGACTTTTTTGTTTTTCATGTTATGGATCAGTTGGGCTTAGATAAAAGCTGTTGAAACCCTTTACCCCGCTTGGATTTGGTTAATACTTGGTTTATTGGCTGCGCACCATTGGATAGTACGTCACCATACTTTAAAACCGGTTCCCACCATTTTTTTCAGCATGACTTTTGATGAAAAACGGACTTTTTTGTTTTTCATGTTATGGATCAGTTGGGCTTAGATAAAAGCTGTTGAAACCCTTTACCCCGCTTGGATTTGGTTAATACTTGGTTTATTGGCTGCGCACCATTGGATAGTACGTCACCATACTTTAAAACCGGTTCCCACCATTTTTTTCAGCATGACTTTTGATGAAAAACGGACTTTTTTGTTTTTCATGTTATGGATCAGTTGGGCTTAGATAAAAGCTGTTGAAACCCTTTACCCCGCTTGGATTTGGTTAATACTTGGTTTATTGGCTGCGCACCATTGGATAGTACGTCACCATACTTTAAAACCGGTTCCCACCATTTTTTTCAGCATGACTTTTGATGAAAAACGGACTTTTTTGTTTTTCATGTTATGGATCAGTTGGGCTTAGATAAAAGCTGTTGAAACCCTTTACCCCGCTTGGATTTGGTTAATACTTGGTTTATTGGCTGCGCACCATTGGATAGTACGTCACCATACTTTAAAACCGGTTCCCACCATTTTTTTCAGCATGACTTTTGATGAAAAACGGACTTTTTTGTTTTTCATGTTATGGATCAGTTGGGCTTAGATAAAAGCTGTTGAAACCCTTTACCCCGCTTGGATTTGGTTAATACTTGGTTTATTGGCTGCGCACCATTGGATAGTACGTCACCATACTTTAAAACCGGTTCCCACCATTTTTTTCAGCATGACTTTTGATGAAAAACGGACTTTTTTGTTTTTCATGTTATGGATCAGTTGGGCTTAGATAAAAGCTGTTGAAACCCTTTACCCCGCTTGGATTTGGTTAATACTTGGTTTATTGGCTGCGCACCATTGGATAGTACGTCACCATACTTTAAAACCGGTTCCCACCATTTTTTTCAGCATGACTTTTGATGAAAAACGGACTTTTTTGTTTTTCATGTTATGGATCAGTTGGGCTTAGATAAAAGCTGTTGAAACCCTTTACCCCGCTTGGATTTGGTTAATACTTGGTTTATTGGCTGCGCACCATTGGATAGTACGTCACCATACTTTAAAACCGGTTCCCACCATTTTTTTCAGCATGACTTTTGATGAAAAACGGACTTTTTTGTTTTTCATGTTATGGATCAGTTGGGCTTAGATAAAAGCTGTTGAAACCCTTTACCCCGCTTGGATTTGGTTAATACTTGGTTTATTGGCTGCGCACCATTGGATAGTACGTCACCATACTTTAAAACCGGTTCCCACCATTTTTTTCAGCATGACTTTTGATGAAAAACGGACTTTTTTGTTTTTCATGTTATGGATCAGTTGGGCTTAGATAAAAGCTGTTGAAACCCTTTACCCCGCTTGGATTTGGTTAATACTTGGTTTATTGGCTGCGCACCATTGGATAGTACGTCACCATACTTTAAAACCGGTTCCCACCATTTTTTTCAGCATGACTTTTGATGAAAAACGGACTTTTTTGTTTTTCATGTTATGGATCAGTTGGGCTTAGATAAAAGCTGTTGAAACCCTTTACCCCGCTTGGATTTGGTTAATACTTGGTTTATTGGCTGCGCACCATTGGATAGTACGTCACCATACTTTAAAACCGGTTCCCACCATTTTTTTCAGCATGACTTTTGATGAAAAACGGACTTTTTTGTTTTTCATGTTATGGATCAGTTGGGCTTAGATAAAAGCTGTTGAAACCCTTTACCCCGCTTGGATTTGGTTAATACTTGGTTTATTGGCTGCGCACCATTGGATAGTACGTCACCATACTTTAAAACCGGTTCCCACCATTTTTTTCAGCATGACTTTTGATGAAAAACGGACTTTTTTGTTTTTCATGTTATGGATCAGTTGGGCTTAGATAAAAGCTGTTGAAACCCTTTACCCCGCTTGGATTTGGTTAATACTTGGTTTATTGGCTGCGCACCATTGGATAGTACGTCACCATACTTTAAAACCGGTTCCCACCATTTTTTTCAGCATGACTTTTGATGAAAAACGGACTTTTTTGTTTTTCATGTTATGGATCAGTTGGGCTTAGATAAAAGCTGTTGAAACCCTTTACCCCGCTTGGATTTGGTTAATACTTGGTTTATTGGCTGCGCACCATTGGATAGTACGTCACCATACTTTAAAACCGGTTCCCACCATTTTTTTCAGCATGACTTTTGATGAAAAACGGACTTTTTTGTTTTTCATGTTATGGATCAGTTGGGCTTAGATAAAAGCTGTTGAAACCCTTTACCCCGCTTGGATTTGGTTAATACTTGGTTTATTGGCTGCGCACCATTGGATAGTACGTCACCATACTTTAAAACCGGTTCCCACCATTTTTTTCAGCATGACTTTTGATGAAAAACGGACTTTTTTGTTTTTCATGTTATGGATCAGTTGGGCTTAGATAAAAGCTGTTGAAACCCTTTACCCCGCTTGGATTTGGTTAATACTTGGTTTATTGGCTGCGCACCATTGGATAGTACGTCACCATACTTTAAAACCGGTTCCCACCATTTTTTTCAGCATGACTTTTGATGAAAAACGGACTTTTTTGTTTTTCATGTTATGGATCAGTTGGGCTTAGATAAAAGCTGTTGAAACCCTTTACCCCGCTTGGATTTGGTTAATACTTGGTTTATTGGCTGCGCACCATTGGATAGTACGTCACCATACTTTAAAACCGGTTCCCACCATTTTTTTCAGCATGACTTTTGATGAAAAACGGACTTTTTTGTTTTTCATGTTATGGATCAGTTGGGCTTAGATAAAAGCTGTTGAAACCCTTTACCCCGCTTGGATTTGGTTAATACTTGGTTTATTGGCTGCGCACCATTGGATAGTACGTCACCATACTTTAAAACCGGTTCCCACCATTTTTTTCAGCATGACTTTTGATGAAAAACGGACTTTTTTGTTTTTCATGTTATGGATCAGTTGGGCTTAGATAAAAGCTGTTGAAACCCTTTACCCCGCTTGGATTTGGTTAATACTTGGTTTATTGGCTGCGCACCATTGGATAGTACGTCACCATACTTTAAAACCGGTTCCCACCATTTTTTTCAGCATGACTTTTGATGAAAAACGGACTTTTTTGTTTTTCATGTTATGGATCAGTTGGGCTTAGATAAAAGCTGTTGAAACCCTTTACCCCGCTTGGATTTGGTTAATACTTGGTTTATTGGCTGCGCACCATTGGATAGTACGTCACCATACTTTAAAACCGGTTCCCACCATTTTTTTCAGCATGACTTTTGATGAAAAACGGACTTTTTTGTTTTTCATGTTATGGATCAGTTGGGCTTAGATAAAAGCTGTTGAAACCCTTTACCCCGCTTGGATTTGGTTAATACTTGGTTTATTGGCTGCGCACCATTGGATAGTACGTCACCATACTTTAAAACCGGTTCCCACCATTTTTTTCAGCATGACTTTTGATGAAAAACGGACTTTTTTGTTTTTCATGTTATGGATCAGTTGGGCTTAGATAAAAGCTGTTGAAACCCTTTACCCCGCTTGGATTTGGTTAATACTTGGTTTATTGGCTGCGCACCATTGGATAGTACGTCACCATACTTTAAAACCGGTTCCCACCATTTTTTTCAGCATGACTTTTGATGAAAAACGGACTTTTTTGTTTTTCATGTTATGGATCAGTTGGGCTTAGATAAAAGCTGTTGAAACCCTTTACCCCGCTTGGATTTGGTTAATACTTGGTTTATTGGCTGCGCACCATTGGATAGTACGTCACCATACTTTAAAACCGGTTCCCACCATTTTTTTCAGCATGACTTTTGATGAAAAACGGACTTTTTTGTTTTTCATGTTATGGATCAGTTGGGCTTAGATAAAAGCTGTTGAAACCCTTTACCCCGCTTGGATTTGGTTAATACTTGGTTTATTGGCTGCGCACCATTGGATAGTACGTCACCATACTTTAAAACCGGTTCCCACCATTTTTTTCAGCATGACTTTTGATGAAAAACGGACTTTTTTGTTTTTCATGTTATGGATCAGTTGGGCTTAGATAAAAGCTGTTGAAACCCTTTACCCCGCTTGGATTTGGTTAATACTTGGTTTATTGGCTGCGCACCATTGGATAGTACGTCACCATACTTTAAAACCGGTTCCCACCATTTTTTTCAGCATGACTTTTGATGAAAAACGGACTTTTTTGTTTTTCATGTTATGGATCAGTTGGGCTTAGATAAAAGCTGTTGAAACCCTTTACCCCGCTTGGATTTGGTTAATACTTGGTTTATTGGCTGCGCACCATTGGATAGTACGTCACCATACTTTAAAACCGGTTCCCACCATTTTTTTCAGCATGACTTTTGATGAAAAACGGACTTTTTTGTTTTTCATGTTATGGATCAGTTGGGCTTAGATAAAAGCTGTTGAAACCCTTTACCCCGCTTGGATTTGGTTAATACTTGGTTTATTGGCTGCGCACCATTGGATAGTACGTCACCATACTTTAAAACCGGTTCCCACCATTTTTTTCAGCATGACTTTTGATGAAAAACGGACTTTTTTGTTTTTCATGTTATGGATCAGTTGGGCTTAGATAAAAGCTGTTGAAACCCTTTACCCCGCTTGGATTTGGTTAATACTTGGTTTATTGGCTGCGCACCATTGGATAGTACGTCACCATACTTTAAAACCGGTTCCCACCATTTTTTTCAGCATGACTTTTGATGAAAAACGGACTTTTTTGTTTTTCATGTTATGGATCAGTTGTGCTTAGATAAAAGCTGTTGAAACCCTTTACCTCGCTTGGATTTGGTTAATACTTGGTTTATTGGCTGCGCACCATTGGATAGTACGTCACCATACTTTAAAACCGGTTCCCACCATTTTTTTCAGCATGACTTTTGATGAAAAACGGACTTTTTTGTTTTTCATGTTATGGATCAGTTGGGCTTAGATAAAAGCTGTTGAAACCCTTTACCCCGCTTGGATTTGGTTAATACTTGGTTTATTGGCTGCGCACCATTGGATAGTACGTCACCATACTTTAAAACCGGTTCCCACCATTTTTTTCAGCATGACTTTTGATGAAAAACGGACTTTTTTGTTTTTCATGTTATGGATCAGTTGGGCTTAGATAAAAGCTGTTGAAACCCTTTACCCCGCTTGGATTTGGTTAATACTTGGTTTATTGGCTGCGCACCATTGGATAGTACGTCACCATACTTTAAAACCGGTTCCCACCATTTTTTTCAGCATGACTTTTGATGAAAAACGGACTTTTTTGTTTTTCATGTTATGGATCAGTTGGGCTTAGATAAAAGCTGTTGAAACCCTTTACCCCGCTTGGATTTGGTTAATACTTGGTTTATTGGCTGCGCACCATTGGATAGTACGTCACCATACTTTAAAACCGGTTCCCACCATTTTTTTCAGCATGACTTTTGATGAAAAACGGACTTTTTTGTTTTTCATGTTATGGATCAGTTGGGCTTAGATAAAAGCTGTTGAAACCCTTTACCCCGCTTGGATTTGGTTAATACTTGGTTTATTGGCTGCGCACCATTGGATAGTACGTCACCATACTTTAAAACCGGTTCCCACCATTTTTTTCAGCATGACTTTTGATGAAAAACGGACTTTTTTGTTTTTCATGTTATGGATCAGTTGGGCTTAGATAAAAGCTGTTGAAACCCTTTACCCCGCTTGGATTTGGTTAATACTTGGTTTATTGGCTGCGCACCATTGGATAGTACGTCACCATACTTTAAAACCGGTTCCCACCATTTTTTTCAGCATGACTTTTGATGAAAAACGGACTTTTTTGTTTTTCATGTTATGGATCAGTTGGGCTTAGATAAAAGCTGTTGAAACCCTTTACCCCGCTTGGATTTGGTTAATACTTGGTTTATTGGCTGCGCACCATTGGATAGTACGTCACCATACTTTAAAACCGGTTCCCACCATTTTTTTCAGCATGACTTTTGATGAAAAACGGACTTTTTTGTTTTTCATGTTATGGATCAGTTGGGCTTAGATAAAAGCTGTTGAAACCCTTTACCCCGCTTGGATTTGGTTAATACTTGGTTTATTGGCTGCGCACCATTGGATAGTACGTCACCATACTTTAAAACCGGTTCCCACCATTTTTTTCAGCATGACTTTTGATGAAAAACGGACTTTTTTGTTTTTCATGTTATGGATCAGTTGGGCTTAGATAAAAGCTGTTGAAACCCTTTACCCCGCTTGGATTTGGTTAATACTTGGTTTATTGGCTGCGCACCATTGGATAGTACGTCACCATACTTTAAAACCGGTTCCCACCATTTTTTTCAGCATGACTTTTGATGAAAAACGGACTTTTTTGTTTTTCATGTTATGGATCAGTTGGGCTTAGATAAAAGCTGTTGAAACCCTTTACCCCGCTTGGATTTGGTTAATACTTGGTTTATTGGCTGCGCACCATTGGATAGTACGTCACCATACTTTAAAACCGGTTCCCACCATTTTTTTCAGCATGACTTTTGATGAAAAACGGACTTTTTTGTTTTTCATGTTATGGATCAGTTGGGCTTAGATAAAAGCTGTTGAAACCCTTTACCCCGCTTGGATTTGGTTAATACTTGGTTTATTGGCTGCGCACCATTGGATAGTACGTCACCATACTTTAAAACCGGTTCCCACCATTTTTTTCAGCATGACTTTTGATGAAAAACGGACTTTTTTGTTTTTCATGTTATGGATCAGTTGGGCTTAGATAAAAGCTGTTGAAACCCTTTACCCCGCTTGGATTTGGTTAATACTTGGTTTATTGGCTGCGCACCATTGGATAGTACGTCACCATACTTTAAAACCGGTTCCCACCATTTTTTTCAGCATGACTTTTGATGAAAAACGGACTTTTTTGTTTTTCATGTTATGGATCAGTTGGGCTTAGATAAAAGCTGTTGAAACCCTTTACCCCGCTTGGATTTGGTTAATACTTGGTTTATTGGCTGCGCACCATTGGATAGTACGTCACCATACTTTAAAACCGGTTCCCACCATTTTTTTCAGCATGACTTTTGATGAAAAACGGACTTTTTTGTTTTTCATGTTATGGATCAGTTGGGCTTAGATAAAAGCTGTTGAAACCCTTTACCCCGCTTGGATTTGGTTAATACTTGGTTTATTGGCTGCGCACCATTGGATAGTACGTCACCATACTTTAAAACCGGTTCCCACCATTTTTTTCAGCATGGCTTTTGATGAAAAACGGACTTTTTTGTTTTTCATGTTATGGATCAGTTGGGCTTAGATAAAAGCTGTTGAAACCCTTTACCCCGCTTGGATTTGGTTAATACTTGGTTTATTGGCTGCGCACCATTGGATAGTACGTCACCATACTTTAAAACCGGTTCCCACCATTTTTTTCAGCATCACTTTTGATGAAAAACGGACTTTTTTGTTTTTCATGTTATGGATCAGTTGGGCTTAGATAAAAGCTGTTGAAACCATTTACCCCGCTTGGATTTGGTTAATACTTGGTTTATTGCTGCGCACCATTGGATAGTACGTCACCATACTTTAAAACCGGTTCCCACCATTTTTTTCAGCATGACTTTTGATGAAAAACGGACTTTTTTGTTTTTCATGTTATGGATCAGTTCTTAGATAAAAGCTGTTGAAACCCTTTACCCCGCTTGGATTTGGTTAATACTTGGTTTATTGGCTGCGCACCATTGGATAGTACGTCACCATACTTTAAAACCGGTTCCCACCATTTTTTTCAGCATGACTTTTGATGAAAAACGGACTTTTTTGTTTTTCATGTTATGGATCAGTTGGGCTTAGATAAAAGCTGTTGAAACCCTTTACCCCGCTTGGATTTGGTTAATACTTGGTTTATTGGCTGCGCACCATTGGATAGTACGTCACCATACTTTAAAACCGGTTCCCACCATTTTTTTCAGCATGACTTTTGATGAAAAACGGACTTTTTTGTTTTTCATGTTATGGATCAGTTGGGCTTAGATAAAAGCTGTTGAAACCCTTTACCCCGCTTGGATTTGGTTAATACTTGGTTTATTGGCTGCGCACCATTGGATAGTACGTCACCATACTTTAAAACCGGTTCCCACCATTTTTTTCAGCATGACTTTTGATGAAAAACGGACTTTTTTGTTTTTCATGTTATGGATCAGTTGGGCTTAGATAAAAGCTGTTGAAACCCTTTACCCCGCTTGGATTTGGTTAATACTTGGTTTATTGGCTGCGCACCATTGGATAGTACGTCACCATACTTTAAAACCGGTTCCCACCATTTTTTTCAGCATGACTTTTGATGAAAAACGGACTTTTTTGTTTTTCATGTTATGGATCAGTTGGGCTTAGATAAAAGCTGTTGAAACCCTTTACCCCGCTTGGATTTGGTTAATACTTGGTTTATTGGCTGCGCACCATTGGATAGTACGTCACCATACTTTAAAACCGGTTCCCACCATTTTTTTCAGCATGACTTTTGATGAAAAACGGACTTTTTTGTTTTTCATGTTATGGATCAGTTGGGCTTAGATAAAAGCTGTTGAAACCCTTTACCCCGCTTGGATTTGGTTAATACTTGGTTTATTGGCTGCGCACCATTGGATAGTACGTCACCATACTTTAAAACCGGTTCCCACCATTTTTTTCAGCATGACTTTTGATGAAAAACGGACTTTTTTGTTTTTCATGTTATGGATCAGTTGGGCTTAGATAAAAGCTGTTGAAACCCTTTACCCCGCTTGGATTTGGTTAATACTTGGTTTATTGGCTGCGCACCATTGGATAGTACGTCACCATACTTTAAAACCGGTTCCCACCATTTTTTTCAGCATGACTTTTGATGAAAAACGGACTTTTTTGTTTTTCATGTTATGGATCAGTTGGGCTTAGATAAAAGCTGTTGAAACCCTTTACCCCGCTTGGATTTGGTTAATACTTGGTTTATTGGCTGCGCACCATTGGATAGTACGTCACCATACTTTAAAACCGGTTCCCACCATTTTTTTCAGCATGACTTTTGATGAAAAACGGACTTTTTTGTTTTTCATGTTATGGATCAGTTGGGCTTAGATAAAAGCTGTTGAAACCCTTTACCCCGCTTGGATTTGGTTAATACTTGGTTTATTGGCTGCGCACCATTGGATAGTACGTCACCATACTTTAAAACCGGTTCCCACCATTTTTTTCAGCATGACTTTTGATGAAAAACGGACTTTTTTGTTTTTCATGTTATGGATCAGTTGGGCTTAGATAAAAGCTGTTGAAACCCTTTACCCCGCTTGGATTTGGTTAATACTTGGTTTATTGGCTGCGCACCATTGGATAGTACGTCACCATACTTTAAAACCGGTTCCCACCATTTTTTTCAGCATGACTTTTGATGAAAAACGGACTTTTTTGTTTTTCATGTTATGGATCAGTTGGGCTTAGATAAAAGCTGTTGAAACCCTTTACCCCGCTTGGATTTGGTTAATACTTGGTTTATTGGCTGCGCACCATTGGATAGTACGTCACCATACTTTAAAACCGGTTCCCACCATTTTTTTCAGCATGACTTTTGATGAAAAACGGACTTTTTTGTTTTTCATGTTATGGATCAGTTGGGCTTAGATAAAAGCTGTTGAAACCCTTTACCCCGCTTGGATTTGGTTAATACTTGGTTTATTGGCTGCGCACCATTGGATAGTACGTCACCATACTTTA
Organism: Unio pictorum; assembly: GCA_030141615.1. Classification (NCBI taxonomy): domain Eukaryota; kingdom Metazoa; phylum Mollusca; class Bivalvia; order Unionida; family Unionidae; genus Unio; species Unio pictorum. Next base: position 45,085 of record JARLTB010000529.1, read on the forward strand.
AAACCGGTTCCCACCATTTTTTTCAGCATGACTTTTGATGAAAAACGGACTTTTTTGTTTTTCATGTTATGGATCAGTTGGGCTTAGATAAAAGCTGTTGAAACCCTTTACCCCGCTTGGATTTGGTTAATACTTGGTTTATTGGCTGCGCACCATTGGATAGTACGTCACCATACTTTAAAACCGGTTCCCACCATTTTTTTCAGCATGACTTTTGATGAAAAACGGACTTTTTTGTTTTTCATGTTATGGATCAGTTGGGCTTAGATAAAAGCTGTTGAAACCCTTTACCCCGCTTGGATTTGGTTAATACTTGGTTTATTGGCTGCGCACCATTGGATAGTACGTCACCATACTTTAAAACCGGTTCCCACCATTTTTTTCAGCATGACTTTTGATGAAAAACGGACTTTTTTGTTTTTCATGTTATGGATCAGTTGGGCTTAGATAAAAGCTGTTGAAACCCTTTACCCCGCTTGGATTTGGTTAATACTTGGTTTATTGGCTGCGCACCATTGGATAGTACGTCACCATACTTTAAAACCGGTTCCCACCATTTTTTTCAGCATGACTTTTGATGAAAAACGGACTTTTTTGTTTTTCATGTTATGGATCAGTTGGGCTTAGATAAAAGCTGTTGAAACCCTTTACCCCGCTTGGATTTGGTTAATACTTGGTTTATTGGCTGCGCACCATTGGATAGTACGTCACCATACTTTAAAACCGGTTCCCACCATTTTTTTCAGCATGACTTTTGATGAAAAACGGACTTTTTTGTTTTTCATGTTATGGATCAGTTGGGCTTAGATAAAAGCTGTTGAAACCCTTTACCCCGCTTGGATTTGGTTAATACTTGGTTTATTGGCTGCGCACCATTGGATAGTACGTCACCATACTTTAAAACCGGTTCCCACCATTTTTTTCAGCATGACTTTTGATGAAAAACGGACTTTTTTGTTTTTCATGTTATGGATCAGTTGGGCTTAGATAAAAGCTGTTGAAACCCTTTACCCCGCTTGGATTTGGTTAATACTTGGTTTATTGGCTGCGCACCATTGGATAGTACGTCACCATACTTTAAAACCGGTTCCCACCATTTTTTTCAGCATGACTTTTGATGAAAAACGGACTTTTTTGTTTTTCATGTTATGGATCAGTTGGGCTTAGATAAAAGCTGTTGAAACCCTTTACCCCGCTTGGATTTGGTTAATACTTGGTTTATTGGCTGCGCACCATTGGATAGTACGTCACCATACTTTAAAACCGGTTCCCACCATTTTTTTCAGCATGACTTTTGATGAAAAACGGACTTTTTTGTTTTTCATGTTATGGATCAGTTGGGCTTAGATAAAAGCTGTTGAAACCCTTTACCCCGCTTGGATTTGGTTAATACTTGGTTTATTGGCTGCGCACCATTGGATAGTACGTCACCATACTTTAAAACCGGTTCCCACCATTTTTTTCAGCATGACTTTTGATGAAAAACGGACTTTTTTGTTTTTCATGTTATGGATCAGTTGGGCTTAGATAAAAGCTGTTGAAACCCTTTACCCCGCTTGGATTTGGTTAATACTTGGTTTATTGGCTGCGCACCATTGGATAGTACGTCACCATACTTTAAAACCGGTTCCCACCATTTTTTTCAGCATGACTTTTGATGAAAAACGGACTTTTTTGTTTTTCATGTTATGGATCAGTTGGGCTTAGATAAAAGCTGTTGAAACCCTTTACCCCGCTTGGATTTGGTTAATACTTGGTTTATTGGCTGCGCACCATTGGATAGTACGTCACCATACTTTAAAACCGGTTCCCACCATTTTTTTCAGCATGACTTTTGATGAAAAACGGACTTTTTTGTTTTTCATGTTATGGATCAGTTGGGCTTAGATAAAAGCTGTTGAAACCCTTTACCCCGCTTAGATTTGGTTAATACTTGATTTATTGGCTGCGCACCATTGGATAGTACGTCACCATACTTTAAAACCGGTTCCCACCATTTTTTTCAGCATGACTTTTGATGAAAAACGGACTTTTTTGTTTTTCATGTTATGGATCAGTTGGGCTTAGATAAAAGCTGTTGAAACCCTTTACCCCGCTTGGATTTGGTTAATACTTGGTTTATTGGCTGCGCACCATTGGATAGTACGTCACCATACTTTAAAACCGGTTCCCACCATTTTTTTCAGCATGACTTTTGATGAAAAACGGACTTTTTTGTTTTTCATGTTATGGATCAGTTGGGCTTAGATAAAAGCTGTTGAAACCCTTTACCCCGCTTGGATTTGGTTAATACTTGGTTTATTGGCTGCGCACCATTGGATAGTACGTCACCATACTTTAAAACCGGTTCCCACCATTTTTTTCAGCATGACTTTTGATGAAAAACGGACTTTTTTGTTTTTCATGTTATGGATCAGTTGGGCTTAGATAAAAGCTGTTGAAACCCTTTACCCCGCTTGGATTTGGTTAATACTTGGTTTATTGGCTGCGCACCATTGGATAGTACGTCACCATACTTTAAAACCGGTTCCCACCATTTTTTTCAGCATGACTTTTGATGAAAAACGGACTTTTTTGTTTTTCATGTTATGGATCAGTTGGGCTTAGATAAAAGCTGTTGAAACCCTTTACCCCGCTTGGATTTGGTTAATACTTGGTTTATTGGCTGCGCACCATTGGATAGTACGTCACCATACTTTAAAACCGGTTCCCACCATTTTTTTCAGCATGACTTTTGATGAAAAACGGACTTTTTTGTTTTTCATGTTATGGATCAGTTGGGCTTAGATAAAAGCTGTTGAAACCCTTTACCCCGCTTGGATTTGGTTAATACTTGGTTTATTGGCTGCGCACCATTGGATAGTACGTCACCATACTTTAAAACCGGTTCCCACCATTTTTTTCAGCATGACTTTTGATGAAAAACGGACTTTTTTGTTTTTCATGTTATGGATCAGTTGGGCTTAGATAAAAGCTGTTGAAACCCTTTACCCCGCTTGGATTTGGTTAATACTTGGTTTATTGGCTGCGCACCATTGGATAGTACGTCACCATACTTTAAAACCGGTTCCCACCATTTTTTTCAGCATGACTTTTGATGAAAAACGGACTTTTTTGTTTTTCATGTTATGGATCAGTTGGGCTTAGATAAAAGCTGTTGAAACCCTTTACCCCGCTTGGATTTGGTTAATACTTGGTTTATTGGCTGCGCACCATTGGATAGTACGTCACCATACTTTAAAACCGGTTCCCACCATTTTTTTCAGCATGACTTTTGATGAAAAACGGACTTTTTTGTTTTTCATGTTATGGATCAGTTGGGCTTAGATAAAAGCTGTTGAAACCCTTTACCCCGCTTGGATTTGGTTAATACTTGGTTTATTGGCTGCGCACCATTGGATAGTACGTCACCATACTTTAAAACCGGTTCCCACCATTTTTTTCAGCATGACTTTTGATGAAAAACGGACTTTTTTGTTTTTCATGTTATGGATCAGTTGGGCTTAGATAAAAGCTGTTGAAACCCTTTACCCCGCTTGGATTTGGTTAATACTTGGTTTATTGGCTGCGCACCATTGGATAGTACGTCACCATACTTTAAAACCGGTTCCCACCATTTTTTTCAGCATGACTTTTGATGAAAAACGGACTTTTTTGTTTTTCATGTTATGGATCAGTTGGGATTAGATAAAAGCTGTTGAAACCCTTTACCCCGCTTGGATTTGGTTAATACTTGGTTTATTGGCTGCGCACCATTGGATAGTACGTCACCATACTTTAAAACCGGTTCCCACCATTTTTTTCAGCATGACTTTTGATGAAAAACGGACTTTTTTGTTTTTCATGTTATGGATCAGTTGGGCTTAGATAAAAGCTGTTGAAACCCTTTACCCCGCTTGGATTTGGTTAATACTTGGTTTATTGGCTGCGCACCATTGGATAGTACGTCACCATACTTTAAAACCGGTTCCCACCATTTTTTTCAGCATGACTTTTGATGAAAAACGGACTTTTTTGTTTTTCATGTTATGGATCAGTTGGGCTTAGATAAAAGCTGTTGAAACCCTTTACCCCGCTTGGATTTGGTTAATACTTGGTTTATTGGCTGCGCACCATTGGATAGTACGTCACCATACTTTAAAACCGGTTCCCACCATTTTTTTCAGCATGACTTTTGATGAAAAACGGACTTTTTTGTTTTTCATGTTATGGATCAGTTGGGCTTAGATAAAAGCTGTTGAAACCCTTTACCCCGCTTGGATTTGGTTAATACTTGGTTTATTGGCTGCGCACCATTGGATAGTACGTCACCATACTTTAAAACCGGTTCCCACCATTTTTTTCAGCATGACTTTTGATGAAAAACGGACTTTTTTGTTTTTCATGTTATGGATCAGTTGGGCTTAGATAAAAGCTGTTGAAACCCTTTACCCCGCTTGGATTTGGTTAATACTTGGTTTATTGGCTGCGCACCATTGGATAGTACGTCACCATACTTTAAAACCGGTTCCCACCATTTTTTTCAGCATGACTTTTGATGAAAAACGGACTTTTTTGTTTTTCATGTTATGGATCAGTTGGGCTTAGATAAAAGCTGTTGAAACCCTTTACCCCGCTTGGATTTGGTTAATACTTGGTTTATTGGCTGCGCACCATTGGATAGTACGTCACCATACTTTAAAACCGGTTCCCACCATTTTTTTCAGCATGACTTTTGATGAAAAACGGACTTTTTTGTTTTTCATGTTATGGATCAGTTGGGCTTAGATAAAAGCTGTTGAAACCCTTTACCCCGCTTGGATTTGGTTAATACTTGGTTTATTGGCTGCGCACCATTGGATAGTACGTCACCATACTTTAAAACCGGTTCCCACCATTTTTTTCAGCATGACTTTTGATGAAAAACGGACTTTTTTGTTTTTCATGTTATGGATCAGTTGGGCTTAGATAAAAGCTGTTGAAACCCTTTACCCCGCTTGGATTTGGTTAATACTTGGTTTATTGGCTGCGCACCATTGGATAGTACGTCACCATACTTTAAAACCGGTTCCCACCATTTTTTTCAGCATGACTTTTGATGAAAAACGGACTTTTTTGTTTTTCATGTTATGGATCAGTTGGGCTTAGATAAAAGCTGTTGAAACCCTTTATCCCGCTTGGATTTGGTTAATACTTGGTTTATTGGCTGCGCACCATTGGATAGTACGTCACCATACTTTAAAACCGGTTCCCACCATTTTTTTCAGCATGACTTTTGATGAAAAACGGACTTTTTTGTTTTTCATGTTATGGATCAGTTGGGCTTAGATAAAAGCTGTTGAAACCCTTTACCCCGCTTGGATTTGGTTAATACTTGGTTTATTGGCTGCGCACCATTGGATAGTACGTCACCATACTTTAAAACCGGTTCCCACCATTTTTTTCAGCATGACTTTTGATGAAAAACGGACTTTTTTGTTTTTCATGTTATGGATCAGTTGGGCTTAGATAAAAGCTGTTGAAACCCTTTACCCCGCTTGGATTTGGTTAATACTTGGTTTATTGGCTGCGCACCATTGGATAGTACGTCACCATACTTTAAAACCGGTTCCCACCATTTTTTTCAGCATGACTTTTGATGAAAAACGGACTTTTTTGATTTTCATGTTATGGATCAGTTGGGCTTAGATAAAAGCTGTTGAAACCCTTTACCCCGCTTGGATTTGGTTAATACTTGGTTTATTGGCTGCGCACCATTGGATAGTACGTCACCATACTTTAAAACCGGTTCCCACCATTTTTTTCAGCATGACTTTTGATGAAAAACGGACTTTTTTGTTTTTCATGTTTTGGATCAGTTGGGCTTAGATAAAAGCTGTTGAAACCCTTTACCCCGCTTGGATTTGGTTAATACTTGGTTTATTGGCTGCGCACCATTGGATAGTACGTCACCATACTTTAAAACCGGTTCCCACCATTTTTTTCAGCATGACTTTTGATGAAAAACGGACTTTTTTGTTTTTCATGTTATGGATCAGTTGGGCTTAGATAAAAGCTGTTGAAACCCTTTACCCCGCTTAGATTTGGTTAATACTTGGTTTATTGGCTGCGCACCATTGGATAGTACGTCACCATACTTTAAAACCGGTTCCCACCATTTTTTTCAGCATGACTTTTGATGAAAAACGGACTTTTTTGTTTTTCATGTTATGGATCAGTTGGGCTTAGATAAAAGCTGTTGAAACCCTTTACCCCGCTTGGATTTGGTTAATACTTGGTTTATTGGCTGCGCACCATTGGATAGTAGGTCACCATACTTTAAAACCGGTTCCCACCATTTTTTTCAGCATGACTTTTGATGAAAAACGGACTTTTTTGTTTTTCATGTTATGGATCAGTTGGGCTTAGATAAAAGCTGTTGAAACCCTTTACCCCGCTTGGATTTGGTTAATACTTGGTTTATTGGCTGCGCACCATTGGATAGTACGTCACCATACTTTAAAACCGGTTCCCACCATTTTTTTCAGCATGACTTTTGATGAAAAACGGACATTTTTGTTTTTCATGTTATGGATCAGTTGGGCTTAGATAAAAGCTGTTGAAACCCTTTACCCCGCTTGGATTTGGTTAATACTTAGTTTATTGGCTGCGCACCATTGGATAGTACGTCACCATACTTTAAAACCGGTTCCCACCATTTTTTTCAGCATGACTTTTGATGAAAAACGGACTTTTTTGTTTTTCATGTTATGGATCAGTTGGGCTTAGATAAAAGCTGTTGAAACCCTTTACCCCGCTTGGATTTGGTTAATACTTGGTTTATTGGCTGCGCACCATTGGATGGTACGTCACCATACTTTAAAACCGGTTCCCACCATTTTTTTCAGCATGACTTTTGATGAAAAACGGACTTTTTTGTTTTTCATGTTATGGATCAGTTGGGCTTAGATAAAAGCTGTTGAAACCCTTTACCCCGCTTGGATTTGGTTAATACTTGGTTTATTGGCTGCGCACCATTGGATAGTACGTCACCATACTTTAAAACCGGTTCCCACCATTTTTTTCAGCATGACTTTTGATGAAAAACGGTCTTTTTTGTTTTTCATGTTATGGATCAGTTGGGCTTAGATAAAAGCTGTTGAAACCCTTTACCCCGCTTGGATTTGGTTAATACTTGGTTTATTGGCTGCGCACCATTGGATAGTACGTCACCATACTTTAAAACCGGTTCCCACCATTTTTTTCAGCATGACTTTTGATGAAAAACGGACTTTTTTGTTTTTCATGTTATGGATCAGTTGGGCTTAGATAAAAGCTGTTGAAACCCTTTACCCCGCTTGGATTTGGTTAATACTTGGTTTATTGGCTGCGCACCATTGGATAGTACGTCACCATACTTTAAAACCGGTTCCCACCATTTTTTTCATCATGACTTTTGATGAAAAACGGACTTTTTTGTTTTTCAAGCAGCATAGAGGGTGAACCTCACAACTTTTCGAGCGTCGATTTGGAAATCTGAGGCTTCCACCAAATAGTAAAAAAAATAGCGTCTATTCGATAAAATAAGATTTCCTTATATACGCCAACGTCGTTGTCATCCACCCTCTCTGCTGCTGCAAATGTTTCATTTGTGGTTAATAATTCTTTTACGAGTTCAACCAAATATTTGATCGAGTCTTTAGGACGAAAATCCTTTGAAATTGCAAAGCAATTTAGGATTTCACAAACAAACTAATCGCTAACACCTCTTCTTGTAAATCAATCAGATTATTTGACTGGTCGGTGAGTTTGAAATTAATTCTCGTTAACGAATTATTATGGCATCGCATGTAGACAGGATTAATTGGGTTCTCAATAATTAGGAATCCTGGAGGAGCTGTTGGTGCAAACGAATAAAGAATATATCCTTGCTGAGCTTGATTTGATCGTTCGAGATTAATTTGATAGCTTCCTTCGATAACATCACATACTAAATTGAGCGCAATCACCGTTGAAATATTCACATTATGAGGGGCAATATGCCTACCGCCACCATCTGGATCATTATTATACCTGAAGAGGACAGATGGATCTTGTTTTTGTAGCGCCTTGATATCGGTTTTAACAATTCTTGCTAGTTCATCAGCTTTGTACCCGGGAAACTTGAAATTACGCAGATTGTCCTCTGTGATATTGTAATCGGTTAGGAATCGTTGTTTATTGTCGCTGTTGTCATTAATTATTGTTTGAATAATTAGTTCATAGATATATTCCATATCAGATATAAGTTGATTTATTATTTCAACGTGTTTTTGCGATTTTGTTTTCCGTAGTTGTTCTAGTTGTGTTTCATATAATTGTTTAATTTCATTAAAATAACCACGGACGTCAGTTAGCGTAAATGAAATAGTAACAGATGAGTCGGTTGTTCTTTTAATGATAAAATCCCATTGCAATGTGTCTTTGTTGGTAAATATAAATCTATCGGCGATTCTTCCTTTTCTTATATCAGATAAATTATCTCGATAACTGGGATTGATTTCATGATATGATTGTACGTCCGTGGTTAAGTCGGCGGTGGAATTTTCCGGTGGTTTTTCAGGCCATCCTAACACTGTTCTTAACGAGCTGTTATAGATATCTACAATGTATCCCTCTGTGCTTATTTCGATCGACGACGAGAGCGTCGGTTGATGAAGATTAATAGCTATTTTTGATTCTTTTCCAGTGATTGATTTTATTCTACGCTGAATTTCAGCATTGATTTGCTTAATTTGGTACGACCCAGTTGGTAACGAAACAGTTTCCCACTCTGGAGTACCATCGGGTTTATTCTTATACGAGAACACCAGTGCGTTATTGGGTTGCTGACCGCCAAATGCAACCGATCTGATATTAGGCCAGCTATGATATACTCGTAATTTTGCCAGCGCGATCTCACGCACTGGAATCGGAGAAGGGAAGTTCACACTAAATTCAGGACTCGTTGATGTTATTGATATCATGCTTGTTTGTACTGGGTTCGTGTTCTCCACTACTCGTTGAAGTAATTCCATCGGTGTTGTCATTGTTATTATACTCATGATTTATTTCTAATTTTGGTATCGAGGAATCATAAATACTGACCATCACTGAGAACTCACAATCTGGTATGGTTGAGATTATTGAGATCATTTTGGTTTTTGGGTTTGTTTTTGGGTTCGTGTTTTCTGATTCCATCGGTGTTGTCATTGTTATTATATTCATGTTGTTGCTCTAATTTTGATATCGCTGAATCAAAAATACTGACCATCGCTGAGAATTCACTATCTGATATAATCGTATTATCGAGTGACGATGATATCATCAATGATAATTGCGAATATGCGGTTGATGTAATATGAAATTGAAGTAAGTAATTCTGCAGTTTACTCTGGCTGCATGATGATATCTTTTTTGCTATCCCGGTTGATATACCCCCGATTGTAGCCACCGCAGAAATGCAAATTGGAACTACGACCGGGGCAATCATTATAACCGATGCAAGTATTATTCCGGCGCCAGTGAGAACGCTTGACACCGAGTACATAATAACATCAATTGCGGTGATTCTTCGTCGGTATTTTTTTTATTTTTATTTGATACTCCTCAGTGAGGGTTTTGAGTCTAGTCTGAACTTCTCTGACCTGATCATAGCGACATTGCGTTGATGAAATCATTGTTATTTTAAACCCGCTAGTGTTTTCAATTATTTGCCATCGTTAGCGGGAATTGTTAGTAGCTTCAGCCTGAAAAATCATCTACGAGTTCTAAACACCAAGTTATTTTTGATCTAATGGTGGAGCTATCAACCGCGACGACATTAAAGTGTTGACCGTTACTCTTGATAATTAACATCGCAGTGCCACCAGAGTAGGTTTTACCGCCCGCGATCATGTTAAATTGATTGATAGAGATCCACGTTAGCCTGTAGATACCTTCAATCCCCGTTGTACTGTAGATATCGCCCCCCGCATCACTCCTCGTCCAGAGACCAGTGGATAATGTAGTATAAACGTCTCTTATCCAATCCATAGTTCCATGATCGACTGTATACACGACATTTTTAATTCTTATGTGTGGATGCGGAATCTTTATCTTTTCAAAATTTTCTTTTAGTTTACGAATATCATTGTAAATATCTTTGAGAGTCATCGTAGATGTAGCCGGGACACCAAAAAACTTATCAACAATGTCATTGACTGGTTTTTGATCTTCCTTTAATTTAATAATATCGTCAATAACGTCGGAATAGGTTTTATTGATTTCGGTATACTTCATTGTCGTTTTATCGCGGCGAATAAAAAATGAAACCACAAGGAAGTTAACTCCAAAACCTGTTTGGGATCTATAATTCGCGTCGAGTTGAGAATATGTCGTCGTGATATTGTAATTTTTAGAACTCTCAAAGAAATTATTAACCATTTTGTTGATGAGTTTTTGTTCGTCAATAGCGCTTTTAACTTCAGCGAGGTTCGGGCCTGTCAACGATGTGGTTTCAGACACAGGTGTTCTCCCAAGAAATTTATCAACGATGGTATTAAGTGTTGTTTGTCTCACCATAAACATATTAATATCTTTGAGAGTCATTGTAGATGTAGCTGGGACACCAAAGAAACTATTAGCGATGTAGGCATTGTGAGTGTGCTTGCCGATAAACTCGCTAATTTCAGCGAGAGTCATGCCAGCCACAAGTGGGGTTCCAAAAAACTTAACAACTACGTCGTTAGTGGGTTTTTGATCTTCTATTAGTTTAGAAATCTCGAGATAATTTGCCTTGATTTCTGAAGCAGTCATCATCCTTCCAGCTTCCTTGTTAGCGAAGAATGAATTCAACAAGTCTTTAATTTCAGCGAGAGTCATGCCAACCACAAGCGGGGTTCCAAAGAATTTATGTATAACATTTTTGCGAAAATTATTATAACCTCGTATAAGATCATTCAGCTCACGTTCGTTGGTAGCAATCGCGTCGGTGATCGTAGACACAAGTGCACCTGGTTTAAGTCGTCCACCGTTGGAATAAAGCGCAATAGAGTTTTCAGCGCCATCGCTCTGCCGTATCAAAATGACATTCACGGATATATTACTGCTTTTCAATTTACCCTGGCGATCTTGAAATACAACTAATTCGTTCGGGTCAACATCTATTAAATTTAACATCTCAGCGATTTCATCTTCAATTATTTTTTTTACATCCTCGATAGAACCCGCAGATGTTTCCGCGGTGGGTTCCGACATTGACAGAGATTGTCCCCAAATATCAATCATTATTGTTATCGTAACTTGTGTTTTCAATTTATTGATCCTTGTAATTTCCCACTCGTGTATTCGTTTACAACCAGATGAGGTGGTTTCCACGGAGATCCAAAGGATTTTAATGAAATCTCCGCGAGGACATTTAATACTTCACGGCCGCATATCGGTGGATCATTTAATTGTTGTGTTGGCAGCGTGGAATAAAAAATCGGAAACTTTTTGAGTTTCATCGAAGAATTTATATACCGCATAAACTCGCTTGGTGGAGCTAACCCATATGAATCGAAAAAGACAATTCCACGTGGATCAATCGCGTATGCAACCCAGTGAGTTCCCGATCCGCTGCTGTTATCAAGATTGATGATACCGGTTTCAACGTTATTTGGTTTTCTTGGTAATTGATCTCTCATAAAAACCCCTCTGAAGTTTTTTATCGCTAGTTTTTTAGCAGCATCAATTAAATCAAAATTGGACATAGGAACCATAGGTTCGGAAATCGAAGATTTTTCAATTAATAAACCGTTCCTGGTATTCTTCTTAGACCCGATCCGTTCACGGATTTCCCGCTGTACCATGAATACGGGGTTCCTGGTAGGTACAACCCCTTTCCCTTTTTTTTATATCCTTTCCCAGTTGCCTTTTTCAACGCCATCCCTGCCGCGGTACCAACGGCTCCCAACGCTGCCGCTTTCGCCACCGCTGGGGCAGCCGCTGCAATCAATGCTGGTATTGCGGCTAACAATGGAAATATACCACCTGATTTTATCATGTTCGCGACTGCGGCTTTTGAAAATTCTATTTGAACTCCTCGCTTATTTTTCATTGCATCATTAAAATGTTTTATTTGACGATCCGTTAATGATATTTTATGTGTACCGCCAGACATCTGCGCTGGTTTTAACGTTACTGTGGTTCCACATTCTTTAGCGGATTTTGATTTTAATTTCTTGACCTGACCATCAGTCAGCTTGACACTAACAACACTATATGGCATTTTATTGTAAAACACATTTATGCTTTCAATTGATCTAATTGTGAAAATCGTTTACGATTTCAATCATAGATTTTCCACTGGTGCATCAACGATTCTCATTCGTCCGCCAGCCCCTTCTAACAACATTGATTTGTCGCTGAGAATAACAGCAACCGCTCTATAATCAACACCACCAGGATCTATACGAGCTCTAAAATGTATGTCGACGACGGATTGCCTTGTTAAATCAAGATGTTCCAGTGAAAAGTAATAAATTGGATACAAATTCTTAAAATCGAGTTGCGATATTTGCAAACCGGTATCAACATTTTGATCACGACCCATATATGACAGCATCCGATGATACACACGTGCTATTTGGTTGTTTCCGTAATTAAGCTGTATATCCTCAGATGGTTCTTGTTGTCCGTTTATTCTCAGTGAAACCTCACTTACCCCTAATCGATCAAATATCATATGACTGCGTTCTTGGGAACCTAATCGATTCCTATTCTGCAGCGCTATAAATATATGACGTGGAGCTGAAACGCCTTGTTTTGATGCCAGGTGCCATGTAAATGTGCTATTAACATTATCCTCTTTAGCATCAGTCGTTGTTGTTAGCCAACTTAGCAATGATTTACCACCGGTTTCCATAAATGAGAGCAGCCGCTCTTCCGTGGTAATTGATGGAGTCATTACTGGCATCCATAATACTATTTTACTCAAAACAACTTTACCATCAGCGGCACCAGTACGCCAAATTGCATCATTGTCATTGCCTTTTCGCACTAACGCGATTGTGTGTTTGGCTCCATAGATGACCTTTCTTACATTTCTGCAGAATCCAAATATATGATGCAGTGGAATCGCACATGAAAAATATCGCTGCTGTTCTTGCAATGCTAATTTTCGTGTTGCAAATCCTAAATTGAAATTACCATTAACGCCTCCAAGAATATCAAACGCAGCTCCTGGTCTAGCTCGACGTTCTGGATTAGTTGCTTCTCGTTGATTATCAACTGAAGTGTCTTGCGGTGTTAACACTTTAATGTATTGAAGGTGGTCAGCGTTATCAGAGGTATCCTTTGCAAACATCATAGACGGACCAGCCGATCTTGTATAATCATCGGAGTATCTTGCTAACCCGAGTATTGTTGTTGCAACATCAACCTCGCGGTCTATTGATTCAATCTCTTTTCCATCAATGAGATATCTTGCACTTTCAAATAACGCCATTATACCATTATTAACAAAACCAACTCGGATATTTGGATCATTTTCATATGGTGTATCAGCTGCAACATTTGTTACGAGTTTTCCCTCGATTTCAATAAATGCTTCACACGGCAAAAAGTATTTACTGGTATCTTGAACTTGAAGTTCAATTCGCGATCGTAGGTCGGGTTGTATTGCATGATAGGAATAGTATTGATAATCGCGGACGGAATCATCTTTGCGCACTGGGGCTTCCATATCTAACGCGGGATCAGCTGTTCGTTTAAACATTTATAACATTACTAGTGTTTTCAATTGGTGAATTGCAAAGCAATAATCATCGTCGTTGAAAATTCTTCGAATTTCTTTTTTGTTTCAAACCACTTCCTGCTATCGCGTTCATGATAGCGCTATCTGTTACCGGTGGTGACGAAGTCAATTGCGCTAGTTTTTCTTCCACTGCGTTATTTATTGCTTTGCTGATTTTTGCAGGCATCACTGTAGTTGATGGCAGCACTAATGACGAAGTCATTCCTGGTTTCACCACTGACGAAGTCATTCCTGGTTTCTTTCGCACCAATGATGCTATTTTATCTTTCGCGGCAGAAAATGCCTTTCCGGCAAGATTTCCAACGAAATTGATTCCCTTATCACGGATAGCATCAATGGCTTTCATTGATAATTGTTTAGCTAACGGCGCCACCTTGGGAGCCATTCTTGTAAATAACCCCGCAATGGTATTGCCGAAACCATCTCCGTAATATGCTCTATAAACAGGCAATCGTGAGTTCACCACGTAGACGCTTACTGGTTTATCATGGTTGTAGTGTATAATCATCTTGTTATAAAACTAGTAGTTTTTCAATTAGTGATTAATCGCTTACATCCATTGGATTTTCATCATCAATGACGTTGTCATCGTTGTGATTTTCAACTAATTCAGCAATAAGTTCTCGATATACATCAATGTCCATGATACCGCCGGCAAATAATCGTCTACAGATATCAGCTGCTTCATTAATTACTTCCGGTGAGTTATTTCCGGCTCGTTTCCCTCCGATGAGAACCTCTAACCTTGATATATCACTTAGAATGTTACCAGGGCATGTCACTGTAGAGTCAAAGACATCCTTTAGATTTCCAATCGAATATCCTTTTCCGCTTGTTTTCTCAGTTGTACCAGTTTCATCATACTCTTCAATTCCCTTTCTAAATTCTTTATATCCCAATTCTCTTTTATTTAAACGGCCAACCCCCCTATTCGTTTTATACAACCAATCAGCCCATTCATCTCGGCTTATTCTACTGTTCTTATACTCGTCTTTTAAAAAGTTTTTTCTGGAATGAAAGCTTTGGGCGGCAAAATTACCAAAAATCTTATAATGTTCGGGTTTTATTAATTGAGGTCGTTTGATTTCTGCTATAGCTCCTTCGGTGAGTTTGTCTATAAAGGAAACACCTCTTGGGGTGACGACATCAACAGGTTGAGTTTCAGGCGCAGAATCATCAATATCAGCTAGTCGTTCATACTCGCGTTGAGTTTTTATATCACTGGATAGCTGTTGTATTCCTGCGCGTGTTTGTCCGGTCTCTGCTGCTATCTTTTCAAGCACACCAAGAACAGGCACTTCTCGTCGCTTGCCTTCCTTAGGAATATCTCCGTATATTGCTCGTTCAGTTGCTGTTTTCACATCTTTGGTCGCACTTGTTATCGGAGTAAACAGTTGTTCACTTGACACAGAAAAGTCAGTCTGCGCTTGTTGTCGTTGTTGAAGTTTCTCGCGAAGTCTGTCTCGAACCGGTATAAACTTTTTAATTGCTGCTAGCCGCTCTCGGGTTAATTTAGTTGTAAGCGATTCACCAACCATATATTGTTTGTGAACTAAATTTTCAAATGTAAAACTATCACAATTAAAAGCTTAGTTATTAAATAACTTAGTTATTAAATAATGTACCATCAAGCTAACGTATTCATCTTCGACAGGGTTAAACTGTACGACGCTATCCGCGAATGTTTCAGAAATAACATCGCTGGGGGTTTCAGAATTGTAATATCTGAGAACGGCGATGAACGATTTGTGTTAACGACGCGGCAACAAGAACAACTACGTGAAAATGGAGGCGTCGCGGTGATTACTTGCTACTACGACCAGATCATCCATTATGCACATAACTGCATGGGCAAGTCCAGACTGCTGAGTATCCTTTCAGGAGAAAATCCTATGTAAGTGTTACAAAAAACGCTAAAAAAAAATTTATTTTTAATAAAAATTACTGAAAGCCTATTTTATAGTAACGCTCACGTGGTTAAGATACGGGTTTTTCCTCGTTTAACATTTTTCTAAGATCACGAACCTTAGAACTAATTTCAGCTCGTTTTTGATACTCTTGGCCGAGCTTTTGACGTATTGCTTCAACGGTGCTAAATAGCGTTATGAATACATTAATGTCGTTACCATACAAACAAGCATTGATGGATTTTTGAATTCCTTTCACGAGCCTGTACATCTTGGGTAAAACATAACGACCCTTACTACACTGATACTCAATGTCTTCATATTCCGAGGCAATCTTGTCAGCGTCAAGATCTTCAGATAATAATACCCCTTTATTTTTTAAAATTGAAATTTCAGCAATTATAGCATTTACATCATTGATATCCATTATTTATAGTTTTATATAAATATAGTATACTATATCTCTAATTATTAAAAAAAAACAAAAAAAAAACCACTCATTTGGCAATCTCGCTGGCGCCCTATGACGTCAGAGAGACCCAGAGGTTTACGACAACACATCTTTGGAACTCCTTGGTTGCCTTCGCATCCAAGTAAGCCCAAGGGAACCCGAAACATACATCTCCGGCGGGAGGCCTAAGGTGGCAAACGCCATCTTAGACCGCCCAGAAGATATGCTTGGGGGGGACGTCACAACATGGACGGCACAATGCCATATATATCTCCGCTCGAGTGTTGCGGCAAATTTTAGGCATAACATGTACTTAATTAAGGATGGATTATAATTCAATGGAACGATGATGGTAATGATGTGGGCGTGGTAAACCAAACCAACATGGCAACCCATGAAATCGAATTCATGGTTGCATGAGTTGGAAAAAAACACCAACCCACGCTACCGAGAATGCGATAGCATGAGTTACAATGTTGGTTTGGCTGAGGGGGATCGCCCCTCCCCCCCAATTAATAGAAAAACATCTTCCGTTTCGCCATCAAATAATGTATCTGCTATGGGGACCGAACACGTAGTTGATAGATCTATGTTTACAAGACAAACACGATATACCATTACACCACGGAGCTGTCATACAGAATAGAGATTTTTTAATATATATATATCTTCTGATATACTTAACAATAAGAGATTTTTAAAACAGACAATTTTATGCTGCAACATTTTAGTTGTTAAATAAAACAGCGTTTTATATACTCTGTTATAATTCTCTAGATAAAATACATTCATAAAGAGCTGTATACAAGGAATTTTAACCACGCCCACCTACTTCAATGAATAGGAAACACTCGCGTTCCGGCTGAGCGAACATAGGTAATGCGTAGATTATAAAGAACGTCTGTACTGAAAAGAACGAGTTAGCTGTCTGCTTTACTGCTAGTCCACCCACCCCCCACACATGAGATATGTAGATAAATAAAAAAATTTGTACTGAAAAGAACGAGTTAGCTTAAATAAATAATACAGTTTTAGCCCACAAGCGACAATAAAAAGTTTTATTCTCTATCGATCTCCATTACAGTCACGTGGGCACGCCTAGTCAAGTACAGGTAATATAGCAGGCGACAAATTCCTTTGACGTCATAATACAAGGGAACTTAGTAGGTAGAGTGTTTTGAGTGGTTGGATTTGTCCATGGGGATTTATCTCCCTTGAATCGTTTCAGGTGTATACGAATCTTACTTTATGACCATTTTTTTTAGACAGAGATGTTTTAATTAAATTTTGTGCAACAAATCGAATTGAAGGCACGCAAATGTCAAAGTATCTACTGGCTTCGTTTATCGAATGAAAGATTCTCTCCTCGCTGGTTTCTAAATCAAACGATTTAACTCCCCTAGGACGTTTTGCATATTTGCCTGTTCCACCTAATTTTGCATTCAGACTTTGTGAGACGGCTTGAAGATTCTCAAGACAATTATCAGTCTTCACGCCATTTATGTGATCAATCACAAATCCGTCTTCGATTAATCCGTTATGACATTCAAAAATAATTCTGTGACAAAGATATGTTTTATTTCTAGCACTAAACAACAAATAACCCATATTATTCTGATATCCAACCGTTTTTTTTAGTCTGCGGTGCCTGACAACACCATCACTGGAGGCTTCGTAATTAACAAGCACTGGATGAGGTCTGAAATCTTGGCTCATTTGTATAATAATACTATTTGTCTAATTTATTATAAACCTCTTGATATAATCTTGCGGGGTTTTGATGATTTTGTCCTTGATTTTATCAAGGACGGAGTCATTGATTCGTTTGTCATAATAGCGTTTTAGTTCCCTGTATCGTTTACCCCCACAAGCAAGACACAACTGCGATTTTCCTCTAACGCCCACCCCACATTGGAGGCATGGGAGAGGGCCAAAACTTCCTCGCCTAACGCTTTGCATATGATACCCACAGAATTCGCTTCTGCATGATTTGTTACACGGGGTTGTTGATCCAATCAGTGATTCATTATACTATATTTTTCTATTTAAATACTTGTTTTAATTATAACATGGAGGAGTTCCAAAGATTATCGAAAATTAAGCCCTGGAAAAATACTAAATTCAATCTTGCTAGGGAGTTCCAAAGATTATCGAAAATTAAGCCCTGGAAAAATACTAAATTCAATCTTGATAGGGAGTTCCAAAGATTATCGAAAATTAAGCCCTGGAAAAATACTAAATTCAATCTTGATAGAGTCTCTAATACACCAAAACGTCTAATCGGTGATAGAACTATACTCGGTAAAATCAGGGAGTGTTTTAATGAATTCTACCGAGACGGTGCAGCATACTGTTGGTCGACATTTCGAATTATCAATGATGATGTCAATGTACCCATCATCGATGCTACTATGAACGATAAAAGAGCAGCTGAGATAATTTCACACCTTGGCGTAAAATCCAAAGGTGGAAATCCAAAGGTGGAAATCCAAAAGATTTCAAGCAAAGCAATTCCCAAACAAAGCAATTCCCATGAGAAATCCAAAGGTGGAAATCCAAAGGTGGAAATCCAAAAGATTTCAAGCAAAGCAATTCCCAAACAAAGCAATTCCCAACAAAAGTATTTTTTCAGAATAAAATTCATTATCGAAGTCGAAGGCAAATGGATTATCAGGGATAAATTTGAACCAATCCTCAAGGATAAAAAAACTGTCATTGTAAGTAGAGATTCCAAACCAGGAATTCTAACTGGAATTGACAAACCATACTACGAGAAATCTTATCCCGTAACAGCAATCGTTTATGGGATATATCCGTTAAATGATAAACCCGATATTGCAAAACTAGCTCCTATGAAATATTCACCATTGACTTCGTTAAGGCTCAATTGTGTAGCAACACGGGTAATGGAACACTTCACAAATGCATCCCGAGGAAACAAACTAACTGATCTGCGACGTAGGAAAATAACAGAATGGGAACTGACAGTGAAACAGCACGGTGCAAAGATTTCTGATATAGCTAAATTAGAGACATTATTAAAATTCCCAATATCAGTAACGACAATAACCGGGGAAGTATTACACGAACCGAAATATAGATTACAAGGAGCGCCAATACAAATTATTGATCATAACGAACACGCGTGGACACCTGCGGTAACAATATTTCCACGAGAACGAATCGTGAGATATATCCCCCGGACTTTTCCGGGGATGTTTTCTATGAAGAGAAATTATTTGATGCTATTCATGCGTTGTGTAAAGAGGACCCTGTGTCAGTGTGGTTACTTAGCAGTGCTGGTTCCGAATCAGGATTCGATCAATTTGTAAGACCAAATGGTGAATTATATCGCGTTGAAGAATTAGATAACAGAATGAGAAAAATCGCTAATGATTTTTCACCAGAGAGTTTCCATGAAAAACTACTCACGGATAGTTTTACTATTTCTTCAGTGGTAGCTCACTTCGCAAGAGAAAAAAACTCCTGGCGTCCAACACGAAGTGATTTTCTCGAGGACGTTAAATTGAGTTGCATCGAATTTGGTCATGGAGGACTGTGGAATACAAAATACCATCGTGACGGTATGATTTCAATTGATATATCCGCGTGTTATCCTGGAAGTTTTCTCGGGTATGGAGAATGTAGTAACTATTTTAAACGATTTGGACACCCCACGCATGAAATGACTCGTGTTGCGATTAATGGACCATTACCTGATTTTGATTTAACCGGATTCGCTCGTGTGATATCATTTGAACTCGCTACAGGGTTACATCCGTGTAGTTATGTTTGGCTCGGTAGACACCTATCTGAAAAGGCCTGGATGCCAATAGTGTTACTACGATATATGATTGATTGTGGCATGCTGATATCGTTGATTGTTTCCGAAGCTATTATATGCTATCGAGCTCAGAAAGAAGTTTGGCTACCACAACCCGATCTAGATCGTATAATCAGCGAATTGCGAAAACAATTCCCTGATTTCAATGAAGAACAAATCATGAATTGGTCTAAGAAGTTATTTGAAATTAAAAAAGAACAAGCAAAGGATTTTGGACGAAGAATAATCGGTAAATTTACCCAGGGTGGAAGATACGACAATGCAAAATTTTCCTCGCGGTTGATCATAGACGTCGCTGAATACGATTTTCTTGCAACGGATTTAACGAAACAGGGAAAACTTGTATCCCGTAAGGATGCTTTTCTATCCAATGGTGAGAAATTGGGTACGGTTGTTACCTACTGTGATGGATATAATTCCCAGTACACACATTTGAGAAGTTCTATGCTAGCTTATGCTTCTATCAATTTATTTTCGATGATAAATAGATTTCCTAATACCGCGGTTAGAGTAGCTACTGATTCGATGTATATACACAATAAATACAAATCAGATGTAGCTAAATTCACATCCCAGGAGGAAGCGTGGGGGGGTTGGAGATTTAAAAAGGAGACGCTACATGAGTATTGTGAATCGGCAGATGTTACCATGGATGAAAAGTACTTAAAATGTGATGAGATTCAATCAGAATTTTCTAATGCACCACCGGTATCTGATCCAATATGTAGATACAAGACAGTTTATTTAAACGGTTGTGGTGGGTCAGGAAAGACAACTCGTGCAATTGAATTATATCGTCGGAAAAATCCTACGGATTTCACAAACATGATTGTGTTAACACCGACTCACAGACTCGCCAGAGAGATGATACAGCGAGGGGTAAATGCCTGTACTTATCATAGTTTCTTTCGATGGAAAGGCGATGAATGGACCCCTGATCGAATGGGTGATAAATTCATTCCTGAAATCATAATTTGGGATGAAATATGCACGGTATCGTTGAGAGTATTACAAACATTTCTCGAGTGGTTGTTAAACAAAAACACAAAAGTCGTCATGTGCGGTGATCACGGCCAACCACCACCATTTGTCGGTGGATCTCCACATGAATGGCTAAAGGGTTCTGTAGACTATTATGAAGAAATTAATACCGACCATAGATCACTTGATGAACAATTACGCGAGTTCAAAGCACTGATTAGATTACAACCGGATAAAATCCAATGCGAAATAGCGCGTGAAATAATTTCAGAAACTCCCATGAATGATTTCTGGGAAACGTGGAGACCAAATGATTTGATAGTAGCAAGTAGAAAAATAGTCAGAGACACACTTCAGATGAAGTTATTTGAAACGCATAAAGAAAAATTTGCAACACTTCCAGTACCGTTGTGTTATAGGCCTTCGGATACACGAAAGCAGAATATTGAAGTTGATATTCCAGGGAAGAGTGAAAAGCAGATTCTCGTGTTAAATGATATTGTGCTGGTTGATATCAGCGTCGTCGAAAATGCATTGCGTGCTAATAAATCCCCATGGACGCTAGGATACGCAGCGACGATACATTCTTCACAGGGATTAACTATATCAGATACAATTGTTTGGATGGTAGATAATCGCATCGAATGGTCGAATTTAGTCTATCTCGCAGTATCCAGAGTACGAAGAATAAATCAGCTTCGAAGAGTTGTCGTTGGCGAAGCCAGTGGCGATGATGAAATCATTTGTGGCGATGATGACACCACAATCAACGCCGACAACGTCAAGGATATAATCAGAAAAAAACTCTCTGGTTATAAACAACAGGATAAAAAAAATAATAGAAAATTTGACATTGATGCTGAATTAATAACTACGCTGAAGCAACAACAGAATAATCACTGCGCGAGTTGCAATTGTATAATGCGTTGGCAGTATTCGGATAAAGATCCTCGCCAATTTACCGTAGACAGAAAGAATAGCAGCATTGGTCATATCAAAGATAACGTTATGCTGACTTGTCTTGAGTGCAACAGACGCAGAGGTGCAAGCACAATGCCTCTGGCATCGGGTGCTAGTTAAGACCACGCGGTGGTAATTGAGTATCCTCGGGGATTACCTGTAGTTGTTGTCGAGTAAATCCTCGCTGAGGAGCAGTTGAATCCAGTTTATAGATTGCTGGTCTACCCGTAGATCGTGTTATAGTAGATATCTTGTGTGCAGTAACACTCCAAATAGGATCGGTAGCTCTTTTTTTACCACCCTCAAGCTCTCCTGGTTCGTATAAGTACCTTACAGTGACATTACTACCAAGAATTGGTTCTTTGAAATCTTTTTGTGAAATTCCTTGGATTTCCATTTTTGGTATAGACGCTTTCTTAATCGCGTTGACAGGTTTCATGTTAATTGTTCGAGTAATCTCGTTATTGAGCGCGGTAATCACAGCTGGTAATCTCTTAACCCATTCACGGGATCTTTTATCCTGAATAAACTCCTTCGCGTATTGATATCCAAATAACCGTTCAGCAAGAGTCCGATTAAATCGTTCAACAATTGCCTGATCGCGATGTAGTGCAGTATGTCCTTGTCTGATGGTGACATTGTGATGTTTCATCGCTGATAAAACAGCGCCTTGAAATTCCTTGCCAGGATCAACTTGTAACAGATTTGGCCAGCGTAGAGGGCCTCGTCGATAAATCTTTTCAAATGCAGAAGCAACTTCAGGTGATGATTTTGTTTTTAGCGGTTCTGCTTGTTTGTATCGACTAGCAACGTCAACTACGGTTAGCGCGTATTTGTAACCGTTGTCATGTGGTAAAAACAATAAATCAGCCTGATGAACTTCATTAGGGACAGTCACATCAAAATGCGAGAAATTGATTTGTTTAGGACGCGGTAGATAAATTTGCCATATAGCCTGTTTGGATAACCAATTAGCCGCAGTAGCCTTTTTCACTTTTGCGGCGTTGGCGAGTTTATTGATTGCAGCGTTACCCCTCCAGTATCCCCTCGGAGAATAATAAATAGATTCCATATTATTAATTACCAGCGCCCATCATCAATTTGCCTTTCATAGCTGATTTTACCAACCACGAAGCCAATTTTTCTTTCAAAGATTTATCAGGAACAGCATTTAACGCATGAATTAATTTCACATCCGCGAGATGCCTGTTTTGCAGATTACTGCTTTTATATGCAACATCATGAGCATGACACGCCTTATCAATAGAGTTTATCGGATACTCGCCGGGTCGGGGTTGATTTTGATCATCAAGTCTGATATCTAATCGTGTTCCGGGGCCACAGTAGCTATATCCTGGAAGGTGCTTTTCTCCGGGGTACTTTGCCCATGGGGTTCCAGGGAGCTTTGCCAATTTGGCTGCGATATCACCTCCTCGTTTTTTTTTAAAACATCTCCGGATTGTAAAATCTTTGATTTTGTAGAAACAAATCTGAACTTTTTAATACCACATGTTGCACATCTACCAGTTAGTGCTGATCTGTTATTTTTAGTTGTAACCGTCGTCACATCATTTGTGCTAGTACGCGTTTTACACTTCACACAATATAGATCCATAATTTATGTATAGAGATATGAATATAATTGATTTTTCAGCGACTAAAATAAGAGAACCAGTTAAGCATCATGCAGCGCTACCAAACTCTATCCGTGCAATTATAATCGGGCCATCTGGATCCGGCAAGACTCAATTGTTGCTCAATTTAATAATGAGATGGATGAAGTGGGATAAGTTGTATTTAATTGCTCCTAGCGTAGATGATCAACGATGCTATGAAGTGTTAAAGGATTTTAACGAGAATGCATCAGAAATTAAAGGTGAGAATACCATTGATTTTATAACTGATATTGACGAGGCGCCATCCGTGGATGAAATTGATGGGAGCATTAACAATTTAGTCGTATACGACGATGTGATGTTAGACAATCAAAAAAACCCAGCTAGAATATTTTCCAGAGGCAGGCACAAAAACACTGACGTGATATATGTCACTCAACGATACACTCAGATTCCAAAAGTGATTAGAGACAACTGTAACTTACTGTGTGTATTTAACGGTGTTGATACTCATACGCTTCGAAATATTTGGCAGACATGGTGCTCTGATATGGACTTCAATCAATTTAAAAATTTCTTTAGTAACGCTCAGTCGACTCCGCACGGATTTATAACAATAAATTTACATGATCCTCGGACACGATATCGTATCGGACTCGATCAAATATTTGGTTGAACTCGTAAAAGAATTATTAACCACAAATGAAACATTTGCAGCAGCAGAGAGGGTGGATGACAACGACATTGGCGTATATAAGGAAATCTTATTTTATCGAATAGACGCTATTTTTTTTACTATTTGGTGGAAGACTCAGATTTCCAAATCGACGCTCGAAAAGTTGTGAGGTTCACCCTATCTGCTGCTTTTCATGTTATGGATCAGTTGGGCTTAGATAAAAGCTGTTGAAACCCTTTACCCCGCTTGGATTTGGTTAATACTTGGTTTATTGGCTGCGCACCATTGGATAGTACGTCACCATACTTTAAAACCGGTTCCCACCATTTTTTTCAGCATGACTTTTGATGAAAAACGGACTTTTTTGTTTTTCATGTTATGGATCAGTTGGGCTTAGATAAAAGCTGTTGAAACCCTTTACCCCGCTTGGATTTGGTTAATACTTGGTTTATTGGCTGCGCACCATTGGATAGTACGTCACCATACTTTAAAACCGGTTCCCACCATTTTTTTCAGCATGACTTTTGATGAAAAACGGACTTTTTTGTTTTTCATGTTATGGATCAGTTGGGCTTAGATAAAAGCTGTTGAAACCCTTTACCCCGCTTGGATTTGGTTAATACTTGGTTTATTGGCTGCGCACCATTGGATAGTACGTCACCATACTTTAAAACCGGTTCCCACCATTTTTTTCAGCATGACTTTTGATGAAAAACGGACTTTTTTGTATTTCATGTTATGGATCAGTTGGGCTCAGATAAAAGCTGTTGAAACCCTTTACCCCGCTTGGATTTGGTTAATACTTGGTTTATTGGCTGCGCACCATTGGATAGTACGTCACCATACTTTAAAACCGGTTCCCACCATTTTTTTCAGCATGACTTTTGATGAAAAACGGACTTTTTTGTTTTTCATGTTATGGATCAGTTGGGCTCAGATAAAAGCTGTTGAAACCCTTTACCCCGCTTGGATTTGGTTAATACTTGGTTTATTGGCTGCGCACCATTGGATAGTACGTCACCATACTTTAAAACCGGTTCCCACCATTTTTTTCAGCATGACTTTTGATGAAAAACGGACTTTTTTGTTTTTCATGTTATGGATCAGTTGGGCTTAGATAAAAGCTGTTGGAACCCTTTACCCCGCTTGGATTTGGTTAATACTTGGTTTATTGGCTGCGCACCATTGGATAGTACGTCACCATACTTTAAAACCGGTTCCCACCATTTTTTTCAGCATGACTTTTGATGAAAAACGGACTTTTTTGTTTTTCATGTTATGGATCAGTTGGGCTTAGATAAAAGCTGTTGAAACCCTTTACTCCGCTTGGATTTGGTTAATACTTGGTTTATTGGCTGCGCACCATTGGATAGTACGTCACCATACTTTAAAACCGGTTCCCACCATTTTTTTCAGCATGACTTTTGATGAAAAACGGACTTTTTTGTTTTTCATGTTATGGATCAGTTGGGCTTAGATAAAAGCTGTTGAAACCCTTTACCCCGCTTGGATTTGGTTAATACTTGGTTTATTGGCTGCGCACCATTGGATAGTACGTCACCATACTTTAAAACCGGTTCCCACCATTTTTTTCAGCATGACTTTTGATGAAAAACGGACTTTTTTGTTTTTCATGTTATGGATCAGTTGGGCTTAGATAAAAGCTGTTGAAACCCTTTACCCCGCTTGGATTTGGTTAATACTTGGTTTATTGGCTGCGCACCATTGGATAGTACGTCACCATACTTTAAAACCGGTTCCCACCATTTTTTTCAGCATGACTTTTGATGAAAAACGGACTTTTTTGTTTTTCATGTTATGGATCAGTTGGGCTTAGATAAAAGCTGTTGAAACCCTTTACCCCGCTTGGATTTGGTTAATACTTGGTTTATTGGCTGCGCACCATTGGATAGTACGTCACCATACTTTAAAACCGGTTCCCACCATTTTTTTCAGCATGACTTTTGATGAAAAACGGACTTTTTTGTTTTTCATGTTATGGATCAGTTGGGCTTAGATAAAAGCTGTTGAAACCCTTTACCCCGCTTGGATTTGGTTAATACTTGGTTTATTGGCTGCGCACCATTGGATAGTACGTCACCATACTTTAAAACCGGTTCCCACCATTTTTTTCAGCATGACTTTTGATGAAAAACGGACTTTTTTGTTTTTCATGTTATGGATCAGTTGGGCTTAGATAAAAGCTGTTGAAACCCTTTACCCCGCTTGGATTTGGTTAATACTTGGTTTATTGGCTGCGCACCATTGGATAGTACGTCACCATACTTTAAAACCGGTTCCCACCATTTTTTTCAGCATGACTTTTGATGAAAAACGGACTTTTTTGTTTTTCATGTTATGGATCAGTTGGGCTTAGATAAAAGCTGTTGAAACCCTTTACCCCGCTTGGATTTGGTTAATACTTGGTTTATTGGCTGCGCACCATTGGATAGTACGTCACCATACTTTAAAACCGGTTCCCACCATTTTTTTCAGCATGACTTTTGATGAAAAACGGACTTTTTTGTTTTTCATGTTATGGATCAGTTGGGCTTAGATAAAAGCTGTTGAAACCCTTTACCCCGCTTGGATTTGGTTAATACTTGGTTTATTGGCTGCGCACCATTGGATAGTACGTCACCATACTTTAAAACCGGTTCCCACCATTTTTTTCAGCATGACTTTTGATGAAAAACGGACTTTTTTGTTTTTCATGTTATGGATCAGTTGGGCTTAGATAAAAGCTGTTGAAACCCTTTACCCCGCTTGGATTTGGTTAATACTTGGTTTATTGGCTGCGCACCATTGGATAGTACGTCACCATACTTTAAAACCGGTTCCCACCATTTTTTTCAGCATGACTTTTGATGAAAAACGGACTTTTTTGTTTTTCATGTTATGGATCAGTTGGGCTTAGATAAAAGCTGTTGAAACCCTTTACCCCGCTTGGATTTGGTTAATACTTGGTTTATTGGCTGCGCACCATTGGATAGTACGTCACCATACTTTAAAACCGGTTCCCACCATTTTTTTCAGCATGACTTTTGATGAAAAACGGACTTTTTTGTTTTTCATGTTATGGATCAGTTGGGCTTAGATAAAAGCTGTTGAAACCCTTTACCCCGCTTGGATTTGGTTAATACTTGGTTTATTGGCTGCGCACCATTGGATAGTACGTCACCATACTTTAAAACCGGTTCCCACCATTTTTTTCAGCATGACTTTTGATGAAAAACGGACTTTTTTGTTTTTCATGTTATGGATCAGTTGGGCTTAGATAAAAGCTGTTGAAACCCTTTACCCCGCTTGGATTTGGTTAATACTTGGTTTATTGGCTGCGCACCATTGGATAGTACGTCACCATACTTTAAAACCGGTTCCCACCATTTTTTTCAGCATGACTTTTGATGAAAAACGGACTTTTTTGTTTTTCATGTTATGGATCAGTTGGGCTTAGATAAAAGCTGTTGAAACCCTTTACCCCGCTTGGATTTGGTTAATACTTGGTTTATTGGCTGCGCACCATTGGATAGTACGTCACCATACTTTAAAACCGGTTCCCACCATTTTTTTCAGCATGACTTTTGATGAAAAACGGACTTTTTTGTTTTTCATGTTATGGATCAGTTGGGCTTAGATAAAAGCTGTTGAAACCCTTTACCCCGCTTGGATTTGGTTAATACTTGGTTTATTGGCTGCGCACCATTGGATAGTACGTCACCATACTTTAAAACCGGTTCCCACCATTTTTTTCAGCATGACTTTTGATGAAAAACGGACTTTTTTGTTTTTCATGTTATGGATCAGTTGGGCTTAGATAAAAGCTGTTGAAACCCTTTACCCCGCTTGGATTTGGTTAATACTTGGTTTATTGGCTGCGCACCATTGGATAGTACGTCACCATACTTTAAAACCGGTTCCCACCATTTTTTTCAGCATGACTTTTGATGAAAAACGGACTTTTTTGTTTTTCATGTTATGGATCAGTTGGGCTTAGATAAAAGCTGTTGAAACCCTTTACCCCGCTTGGATTTGGTTAATACTTGGTTTATTGGCTGCGCACCATTGGATAGTACGTCACCATACTTTAAAACCGGTTCCCACCATTTTTTTCAGCATGACTTTTGATGAAAAACGGACTTTTTTGTTTTTCATGTTATGGATCAGTTGGGCTTAGATAAAAGCTGTTGAAACCCTTTACCCCGCTTGGATTTGGTTAATACTTGGTTTATTGGCTGCGCACCATTGGATAGTACGTCACCATACTTTAAAACCGGTTCCCACCATTTTTTTCAGCATGACTTTTGATGAAAAACGGACTTTTTTGTTTTTCATGTTATGGATCAGTTGGGCTTAGATAAAAGCTGTTGAAACCCTTTACCCCGCTTGGATTTGGTTAATACTTGGTTTATTGGCTGCGCACCATTGGATAGTACGTCACCATACTTTAAAACCGGTTCCCACCATTTTTTTCAGCATGACTTTTGATGAAAAACGGACTTTTTTGTTTTTCATGTTATGGATCAGTTGGGCTTAGATAAAAGCTGTTGAAACCCTTTACCCCGCTTGGATTTGGTTAATACTTGGTTTATTGGCTGCGCACCATTGGATAGTACGTCACCATACTTTAAAACCGGTTCCCACCATTTTTTTCAGCATGACTTTTGATGAAAAACGGACTTTTTTGTTTTTCATGTTATGGATCAGTTGGGCTTAGATAAAAGCTGTTGAAACCCTTTACCCCGCTTGGATTTGGTTAATACTTGGTTTATTGGCTGCGCACCATTGGATAGTACGTCACCATACTTTAAAACCGGTTCCCACCATTTTTTTCAGCATGACTTTTGATGAAAAACGGACTTTTTTGTTTTTCATGTTATGGATCAGTTGGGCTTAGATAAAAGCTGTTGAAACCCTTTACCCCGCTTGGATTTGGTTAATACTTGGTTTATTGGCTGCGCACCATTGGATAGTACGTCACCATACTTTAAAACCGGTTCCCACCATTTTTTTCAGCATGACTTTTGATGAAAAACGGACTTTTTTGTTTTTCATGTTATGGATCAGTTGGGCTTAGATAAAAGCTGTTGAAACCCTTTACCCCGCTTGGATTTGGTTAATACTTGGTTTATTGGCTGCGCACCATTGGATAGTACGTCACCATACTTTAAAACCGGTTCCCACCATTTTTTTCAGCATGACTTTTGATGAAAAACGGACTTTTTTGTTTTTCATGTTATGGATCAGTTGGGCTTAGATAAAAGCTGTTGAAACCCTTTACCCCGCTTGGATTTGGTTAATACTTGGTTTATTGGCTGCGCACCATTGGATAGTACGTCACCATACTTTAAAACCGGTTCCCACCATTTTTTTCAGCATGACTTTTGATGAAAAACGGACTTTTTTGTTTTTCATGTTATGGATCAGTTGGGCTTAGATAAAAGCTGTTGAAACCCTTTACCCCGCTTGGATTTGGTTAATACTTGGTTTATTGGCTGCGCACCATTGGATAGTACGTCACCATACTTTAAAACCGGTTCCCACCATTTTTTTCAGCATGACTTTTGATGAAAAACGGACTTTTTTGTTTTTCATGTTATGGATCAGTTGGGCTTAGATAAAAGCTGTTGAAACCCTTTACCCCGCTTGGATTTGGTTAATACTTGGTTTATTGGCTGCGCACCATTGGATAGTACGTCACCATACTTTAAAACCGGTTCCCACCATTTTTTTCAGCATGACTTTTGATGAAAAACGGACTTTTTTGTTTTTCATGTTATGGATCAGTTGGGCTTAGATAAAAGCTGTTGAAACCCTTTACCCCGCTTGGATTTGGTTAATACTTGGTTTATTGGCTGCGCACCATTGGATAGTACGTCACCATACTTTAAAACCGGTTCCCACCATTTTTTTCAGCATGACTTTTGATGAAAAACGGACTTTTTTGTTTTTCATGTTATGGATCAGTTGGGCTTAGATAAAAGCTGTTGAAACCCTTTACCCCGCTTGGATTTGGTTAATACTTGGTTTATTGGCTGCGCACCATTGGATAGTACGTCACCATACTTTAAAACCGGTTCCCACCATTTTTTTCAGCATGACTTTTGATGAAAAACGGACTTTTTTGTTTTTCATGTTATGGATCAGTTGGGCTTAGATAAAAGCTGTTGAAACCCTTTACCCCGCTTGGATTTGGTTAATACTTGGTTTATTGGCTGCGCACCATTGGATAGTACGTCACCATACTTTAAAACCGGTTCCCACCATTTTTTTCAGCATGACTTTTGATGAAAAACGGACTTTTTTGTTTTTCATGTTATGGATCAGTTGGGCTTAGATAAAAGCTGTTGAAACCCTTTACCCCGCTTGGATTTGGTTAATACTTGGTTTATTGGCTGCGCACCATTGGATAGTACGTCACCATACTTTAAAACCGGTTCCCACCATTTTTTTCAGCATGACTTTTGATGAAAAACGGACTTTTTTGTTTTTCATGTTATGGATCAGTTGGGCTTAGATAAAAGCTGTTGAAACCCTTTACCCCGCTTGGATTTGGTTAATACTTGGTTTATTGGCTGCGCACCATTGGATAGTACGTCACCATACTTTAAAACCGGTTCCCACCATTTTTTTCAGCATGACTTTTGATGAAAAACGGACTTTTTTGTTTTTCATGTTATGGATCAGTTGGGCTTAGATAAAAGCTGTTGAAACCCTTTACCCCGCTTGGATTTGGTTAATACTTGGTTTATTGGCTGCGCACCATTGGATAGTACGTCACCATACTTTAAAACCGGTTCCCACCATTTTTTTCAGCATGACTTTTGATGAAAAACGGACTTTTTTGTTTTTCATGTTATGGATCAGTTGGGCTTAGATAAAAGCTGTTGAAACCCTTTACCCCGCTTGGATTTGGTTAATACTTGGTTTATTGGCTGCGCACCATTGGATAGTACGTCACCATACTTTAAAACCGGTTCCCACCATTTTTTTCAGCATGACTTTTGATGAAAAACGGACTTTTTTGTTTTTCATGTTATGGATCAGTTGGGCTTAGATAAAAGCTGTTGAAACCCTTTACCCCGCTTGGATTTGGTTAATACTTGGTTTATTGGCTGCGCACCATTGGATAGTACGTCACCATACTTTAAAACCGGTTCCCACCATTTTTTTCAGCATGACTTTTGATGAAAAACGGACTTTTTTGTTTTTCATGTTATGGATCAGTTGGGCTTAGATAAAAGCTGTTGAAACCCTTTACCCCGCTTGGATTTGGTTAATACTTGGTTTATTGGCTGCGCACCATTGGATAGTACGTCACCATACTTTAAAACCGGTTCCCACCATTTTTTTCAGCATGACTTTTGATGAAAAACGGACTTTTTTGTTTTTCATGTTATGGATCAGTTGGGCTTAGATAAAAGCTGTTGAAACCCTTTACCCCGCTTGGATTTGGTTAATACTTGGTTTATTGGCTGCGCACCATTGGATAGTACGTCACCATACTTTAAAACCGGTTCCCACCATTTTTTTCAGCATGACTTTTGATGAAAAACGGACTTTTTTGTTTTTCATGTTATGGATCAGTTGGGCTTAGATAAAAGCTGTTGAAACCCTTTACCCCGCTTGGATTTGGTTAATACTTGGTTTATTGGCTGCGCACCATTGGATAGTACGTCACCATACTTTAAAACCGGTTCCCACCATTTTTTTCAGCATGACTTTTGATGAAAAACGGACTTTTTTGTTTTTCATGTTATGGATTGGGCTTAGATAAAAGCTGTTGAAACCCTTTACCCCGCTTAGATTTGGTTAATACTTGGTTTATTGGCTGCGCACCATTGGATAGTACGTCACCATACTTTAAAACCGGTTCCCACCATTTTTTTCAGCATGACTTTTGATGAAAAACGGACTTTTTTGTTTTTCATGTTATGGATCAGTTGGGCTTAGATAAAAGCTGTTGAAACCCTTTACCCCGCTTGGATTTGGTTAATACTTGGTTTATTGGCTGCGCACCATTGGATAGTACGTCACCATACTTTAAAACCGGTTCCCACCATTTTTTTCAGCATGACTTTTGATGAAAAACGGACTTTTTTGTTTTTGATGTTATGGATCAGTTGGGCTTAGTTAAAAGCTGTTGAAACCCTTTACCCCGCTTGGATTTGGTTAATACTTGGTTTATTGGCTGCGCACCATTGGATAGTACGTCACCATACTTTAAAACCGGTTCCCAACCATTTTTTTCAGCATGACTTTTGATGAAAAACGGACTTTTTTGTTTTTCATGTTATGGATCAGTTGGGCTTAGATAAAAGCTGTTGAAACCCTTTACCCCGCTTGGATTTGGTTAATACTTGGTTTATTGGCTGCGCACCATTGGATAGTACGTCACCATACTTTAAAACCGGTTCCCACCATTTTTTTCAGCATGACTTTTGATGAAAAACGGACTTTTTTGTTTTTCATGTTATGGATCAGTTGGGCTTAGATAAAAGCTGTTGAAACCCTTTACCCCGCTTGGATTTGGTTAATACTTGGTTTATTGGCTGCGCACCATTGGATAGTACGTCACCATACTTTAAAACCGGTTCCCACCATTTTTTTCAGCATGACTTTTGATGAAAAACGGACTTTTTTGTTTTTCATGTTATGGATCAGTTGGGCTTAGATAAAAGCTGTTGAAACCCTTTACCCCGCTTGGATTTGGTTAATACTTGGTTTATTGGCTGCGCACCATTGGATAGTACGTCACCATACTTTAAAACCGGTTCCCACCATTTTTTTCAGCATGACTTTTGATGAAAAACGGACTTTTTTGTTTTTTCATGTTATGGATCAGTTGGGCTTAGATAAAAGCTGTTGAAACCCTTTACCCCGCTTGGATTTGGTTAATACTTGGTTTATTGGCTGCGCACCATTGGATAGTACGTCACCATACTTTAAAACCGGTTCCCACCATTTTTTTCAGCATGACCTTTTGATGAAAAACGGACTTTTTTGTTTTTCATGTTATGGATCAGTTGGGCTTAGATAAAAGCTGTTGAAACCCTTTACCCCGCTTGGATTTGGTTAATACTTGGTTTATTGGCTGCGCACCATTGGATAGTACGTCACCATACTTTAAAACCGGTTCCCACCATTTTTTTCAGCATGACTTTTGATGAAAAACGGACTTTTTTGTTTTTCATGTTATGGATCAGTTGGGCTTAGATAAAAGCTGTTGAAACCCTTTACCCCGCTTGGATTTGGTTAATACTTGGTTTATTGGCTGCGCACCATTGGATAGTACGTCACCATACTTTAAAACCGGTTCCCACCATTTTTTTCAGCATGACTTTTGATGAAAAACGGACTTTTTTGTTTTTCATGTTATGGATCAGTTGGGCTTAGATAAAAGCTGTTGAAACCCTTTACCCCGCTTGGATTTGGTTAATACTTGGTTTATTGGCTGCGCACCATTGGATAGTACGTCACCATACTTTTAAAACCGGTTCCCACCATTTTTTTCAGCATGACTTTTGATGAAAAACGGACTTTTTTGTTTTTCATGTTATGGATCAGTTGGGCTTAGATAAAAGCTGTTGAAACCCTTTACCCCGCTTGGATTTGGTTAATACTTGGTTTATTGGCTGCGCACCATTGGATAGTACGTCACCATACTTTAAAACCGGTTCCCACCATTTTTTTCAGCATGACTTTTGATGAAAAACGGACTTTTTTGTTTTTCATGTTATGGATCAGTTGGGCTTAGATAAAAGCTGTTGAAACCCTTTACCCCGCTTGGATTTGGTTAATACTTGGTTTATTGGCTGCGCACCATTGGATAGTACGTCACCATACTTTAAAACCGGTTCCCACCATTTTTTTTCAGCATGACTTTTGATGAAAAACGGACTTTTTTGTTTTTCATGTTATGGATCAGTTGGGCTTAGATAAAAGCTGTTGAAACCCTTTACCCCGCTTGGATTTGGTTAATACTTGGTTTATTGGCTGCGCACCATTGGATAGTACGTCACCATACTTTAAAACCGGTTCCCACCATTTTTTTCAGCATGACTTTTGATGAAAAACGGACTTTTTTGTTTTTCATGTTATGGATCAGTTGGGCTTAGATAAAAGCTGTTGAAACCCTTTACCCCGCTTGGATTTGGTTAATACTTGGTTTATTGGCTGCGCACCATTGGATAGTACGTCACCATACTTTAAAACCGGTTCCCACCATTTTTTTCAGCATGACTTTTGATGAAAAACGGACTTTTTTGTTTTTCATGTTATGGATCAGTTGGGCTTAGATAAAAGCTGTTGAAACCCTTTACCCCGCTTGGATTTGGTTAATACTTGGTTTATTGGCTGCGCACCATTGGATAGTACGTCACCATACTTTAAAACCGGTTCCCACCATTTTTTTCAGCATGACTTTTGATGAAAAACGGACTTTTTTGTTTTTCATGTTATGGATCAGTTGGGCTTAGATAAAAGCTGTTGAAACCCTTTACCCCGCTTGGATTTGGTTAATACTTGGTTTATTGGCTGCGCACCATTGGATAGTACGTCACCATACTTTAAAACCGGTTCCCACCATTTTTTTCAGCATGACTTTTGATGAAAAACGGACTTTTTTGTTTTTCATGTTATGGATCAGTTGGGCTTAGATAAAAGCTGTTGAACCCCGCTTGGATTTGGTTAATACTTGGTTTATTGCTGCGCACCATTGGATAGTACGTCACCATACTTTTAAAACCGGTTCCCACCATTTTTTTTCAGCATGACTTTTGATGAAAAACGGACTTTTTTGTTTTTCATGTTATGGATCAGTTGGGCTTAGATAAAAGCTGTTGAAACCCTTTACCCCGCTTGGATTTGGTTAATACTTGGTTTATTGGCTGCGCACCATTGGATAGTACGTCACCATACTTTTAAAACCGGTTCCCACCATTTTTTTTCAGCATGACTTTTTGATGAAAAACGGACTTTTTTTGTTTTTCATGTTATGGATCAGTTGGGCTTAGATAAAAGCTGTTGAAAACCCTTTACCCCCGCTTGGATTTGGTTAATACTTGGTTTATTGGCTGCGCACCATTGGATAGTACGTCACCATACTTTAAAAACCGGTTCCCACCATTTTTTTCAGATGACTTTTGATGAAAAACGGACTTTTTTGTTTTTCATGTTATGGATCAGTTGGGCTTAGATAAAAGCTGTTGAAACCCTTTACCCCGCTTGGATTTGGTTAATACTTGGTTTATTGGCTGCGCACCATTGGATAGTACGTCACCATACTTGTAAAACCGGTTCCCACCATTTTTTTCAGCATGACTTTTGATGAAAAACGGACTTTTTTTGTTTTTCATGTTATGGATCAGTTGGGCTTAGATAAAAGCTGTTGAAACCCTTTACCCCGCTTGGATTTGGTTAATACTTGGTTTATTGGCTGCGCACCATTGGATAGTACGTCACCATACTTTAAAACCGGTTCCCAGCATTTTTTTCAGCATGACTTTTGATGAAAAACGGACTTTTTTGTTTTTCATGTTATGGATCAGTTGGGCTTAGATAAAAGCTGTTGAAACCCTTTACCCCGCTTGGATTTGGTTAATACTTGGTTTATTGGCTGCGCACCATTGGATAGTACGTCACCATACTTTAAAAACCGGTTCCCACCATTTTTTTTCAGCATGACTTTTGATGAAAAACGGACTTTTTTGTTTTTCATGTTATGGATCAGTTGGGCTTAGATAAAAGCTGTTGAAACCCTTTACCCCGCTTGGATTTGGTTAATACTTGGTTTATTGGCTGCGCACCATTGGATAGTACGTCACCATATTTTAAAAACCGGTTCCCACCATTTTTTTCAGCATGACTTTTGATGAAAAACGGACTTTTTTGTTTTTCATGTTATGGATCAGTTGGGCTTAGATAAAAGCTGTTGAAACCCTTTACCCCGCTTGGATTTGGTTAATACTTGGTTTATTGGCTGCGCACCATTGGATAGTACGTCACCATACTTTAAAACCGGTTCCCACCATTTTTTTCAGCATGACTTTTGATGAAAAACGGACTTTTTTGTTTTTCATGTTATGGATCAGTTGGGCTTAGATAAAAGCTGTTGAAACCCTTTACCCCGCTTGGATTTGGTTAATACTTGGTTTATTGGCTGCGCACCATTGGATAGTACGTCACCATACTTTAAAACCGGTTCCCGCCATTTTTTTCAGCATGACTTTTGATGAAAAACGGACTTTTTTGTTTTTCATGTTATGGATCAGTTGGGCTTAGATAAAAGCTGTTGAAACCCTTTACCCCGCTTGGATTTGGTTAATACTTGGTTTATTGGCTGCGCACCATTGGATAGTACGTCACCATACTTTAAAACCGGTTCCCACCATTTTTTTCAGCATGACTTTTGATGAAAAACGGACTTTTTTGTTTTTCATGTTATGGATCAGTTGGGCTTAGATAAAAGCTGTTGAAACCCTTTACCCCGCTTGGATTTGGTTAATACTTGGTTTATTGGCTGCGCACCATTGGATAGTACGTCACCATACTTTAAAACCGGTTCCCACCATTTTTTTCAGCATGACTTTTGATGAAAAACGGACTTTTTTGTTTTTCATGTTATGGATCAGTTGGGCTTAGATGAAAGCTGTTGAAACCCTTTACCCCGCTTGGATTTGGTTAATACTTGGTTTATTGGCTGCGCACCATTGGATAGTACGTCACCATACTTTAAAACCGGTTCCCACCATTTTTTTCAGCATGACTTTTGATGAAAAACGGACTTTTTTGTTTTTCATGTTATGGATCAGTTGGGCTTAGATAAAAGCTGTTGAAACCCTTTACCCCGCTTGGATTTGGTTAATACTTGGTTTATTGGCTGCGCACCATTGGATAGTACGTCACCATACTTTAAAACCGGTTCCCACCATTTTTTTCAGCATGACTTTTGATGAAAAACGGACTTTTTTGTTTTTCATGTTATGGATCAGTTGGGCTTAGATAAAAGCTGTTGAAACCCTTTACCCCGCTTGGATTTGGTTAATACTTGGTTTATTGGCTGCGCACCATTGGATAGTACGTCACCATACTTTAAAACCGGTTCCCACCATTTTTTTCAGCATGACTTTTGATGAAAAACGGATTTTTTTGTTTTTCATGTTATGGATCAGTTGGGCTTAGATAAAAGCTGTTGAAACCCTTTACCCCGCTTGGATTTGGTTAATACTTGGTTTATTGGCTGCGCACCATTGGATAGTACGTCACCATACTTTAAAACCGGTTCCCACCATTTTTTTCAGCATGACTTTTGATGAAAAACGGACTTTTTTGTTTTTCATGTTATGGATCAGTTGGGCTTAGATAAAAGCTGTTGAAACCCTTTACCCCGCTTGGATTTGGTTAATACTTGGTTTATTGGCTGCGCACCATTGGATAGTATGTCACCATACTTTAAAACCGGTTCCCACCATTTTTTTCAGCATGACTTTTGATGAAAAACGGACTTTTTTGTTTTTCATGTTATGGATCAGTTGGGCTTAGATAAAAGCTGTTGAAACCCTTTACCCCGCTTAGATTTGGTTAATACTTGGTTTATTGGCTGCGCACCATTGGATAGTACGTCACCATACTTTAAAACCGGTTCCCACCATTTTTTTCAGCATGACTTTTGATGAAAAACGGACTTTTTTGTTTTTCATGTTATGGATCAGTTGGGCTTAGATAAAAGCTGTTGAAACCCTTTACCCCGCTTGGATTTGGTTAATACTTGGTTTATTGGCTGCGCACCATTGGATAGTACGTCACCATACTTTAAAACCGGTTCCCACCATTTTTTTCAGCATGACTTTTGATGAAAAACGGACTTTTTTGTTTTTCATGTTATGGATCAGTTGGGCTTAGATAAAAGCTGTTGAAACCCTTTACCCCGCTTGGATTTGGTTAATACTTGGTTTATTGGCTGCGCACCATTGGATAGTACGTCACCATACTTTAAAACCGGTTTCCACCATTTTTTTCAGCATGACTTTTGATGAAAAACGGACTTTTTTGTTTTTCATGTTATGGATCAGTTGGGCTTAGATAAAAGCTGTTGAAACCCTTTACCCCGCTTAGATTTGGTTAATACTTGGTTTATTGGCTGCGCACCATTGGATAGTACGTCACCATACTTTAAAACCGGTTCCCACCATTTTTTTCAGCATGACTTTTGATGAAAAACGGACTTTTTTGTTTTTCATGTTATGGATCAGTTGGGCTTAGATAAAAGCTGTTGAAACCCTTTACCCCGCTTGGATTTGGTTAATACTTGGTTTATTGGCTGCGCACCATTGGATAGTACGTCACCATACTTTAAAACCGGTTCCCACCATTTTTTTCAGCATGACTTTTGATGAAAAACGGACTTTTTTGTTTTTCATGTTATGGATCAGTTGGGCTTAGTTAAAAGCTGTTGAAACCCTTTACCCCGCTTGGATTTGGTTAATACTTGGTTTATTGGCTGCGCACCATTGGATAGTACGTCACCATACTTTAAAACCGGTTCCCACCATTTTTTTCAGCATGACTTTTGATGAAAAACGGACTTTTTTGTTTTTCATGTTATGGATCAGTTGGGCTTAGATAAAAGCTGTTGAAACCCTTTACCCCGCTTGGATTTGGTTAATACTTGGTTTATTGGCTGCGCACCATTGGATAGTACGTCACCATACTTTAAAACCGGTTCCCACCATTTTTTTCAGCATGACTTTTGATGAAAAACGGACTTTTTTGTTTTTCATGTTATGGATCAGTTGGGCTTAGATAAAAGCTGTTGAAACCCTTTACCCCGCTTGGATTTGGTTAATACTTGGTTTATTGGCTGCGCACCATTGGATAGTACGTCACCATACTTTAAAACCGGTTCCCACCATTTTTTTCAGCATGACTTTTGATGAAAAACGGACTTTTTTGTTTTTCATGTTATGGATCAGTTGGGCTTAGATAAAAGCTGTTGAAACCCTTTACCCCGCTTGGATTTGGTTAATACTTGGTTTATTGGCTGCGCACCATTGGATAGTACGTCACCATACTTTAAAACCGGTTCCCACCATTTTTTTCAGCATGACTTTTGATGAAAAACGGACTTTTTTGTTTTTCATGTTATGGATCAGTTGGGCTTAGATAAAAGCTGTTGAAACCCTTTACCCCGCTTGGATTTGGTTAATACTTGGTTTATTGGCTGCGCACCATTGGATAGTACGTCACCATACTTTAAAACCGGTTCCCACCATTTTTTTCAGCATGACTTTTGATGAAAAACGGACTTTTTTGTTTTTCATGTTATGGATCAGTTGGGCTTAGATAAAAGCTGTTGAAACCCTTTACCCCGCTTGGATTTGGTTAATACTTGGTTTATTGGCTGCGCACCATTGGATAGTACGTCACCATACTTTAAAACCGGTTCCCACCATTTTTTTCAGCATGACTTTTGATGAAAAACGGACTTTTTTGTTTTTCATGTTATGGATCAGTTGGGCTTAAGCAGCAGAGAGGGTGAATCCTACAACGTTTTCAGACAAAATTTTGATTGAAATCCTAAAACGAGCCGTCCTATAATCTCATTTTAACCAAAAAGAGGGCGAATCCTACAACGTTTTCAGACAAAATTTTGATTGAAATCTTAATGAGCCTTCCCTACGAAATCTCATTTTAACTAAAAAAATGAAAACGAAGATTTTTACGATTTTTTAATCAATTTTGGTCGCAACTTGTTGTCATCCACCCTCTCTGCTGCTATGGGTTAATAATTATTTTACGATGAAAATCCTTTTAGGATTTCACAAACAAACTAATCGCTAACACCTCCTCTTGTAGATCAATTAGATTATTAGATTGGTCTGTGAGTTTGAAATTAATTCTTGTTAATGAATCATTATGGCATCGCATGTAGACAGGATTAATTGGGTTTTCAATAATTAAAAATCCTGGAGGAGCTGTTGGTGCAAACGAATAAAGAATATATCCTTGCTGAGCTTGATTTGATCGTTCGAGATTAATTTGATAGCTTCCTTCAATAACATCACATACTAAATTGAGTGCAATCACTGAGGATATATTTACGTTGAACGGAGCGATATGCCTACCGCCACCGTCTGGGTCATTATTGTGTTTGAGGATTTTTATTTCCGGTGATGATGTTTTTTTCCATGCATCATGAATTATTTTAAAACCAACATCGATGGCATCACTGAGAGATTTTTGTAGTTCTGAAATATTATATCCTGGTAGTTTAAACTCACGAATATCTTTGACGGGGATTTTATAGATCAGTGCAAATTCTGTTCTCGATAAGGGATTATCGTCATCTAATATATCCTGAATAATTTTCAGGTTAAATGTTTCCATATCGTTGATAATTTTATTGCATGTTTCTACGACGCTGATAAATTCATCTCGGGTGAGAGAGCCGGATTTGAGAGATATTAACAACAGCGAAAAATCATTATTCATTGCTGTGAAATTTTCATCGATTTTAAGATCGTCAGCAACAAGAAATTTCCCTCCCCCAACATTATCGTGAAAGATCTTAAAAAAATCTCTAGTGATTGTGCGATCTTGATAACTCTTTATTGGATTATCAGATTTTATTCTGTCGGTGATATAATCAGTTTTTTGTGGTTCTGGTAAATCAACGGTTTTTCCCCCTGGTGGTAATTCAGGCCATCCTAGTACGGTTCTAATAGAACTCTGATAGATATCTACGACGTATTCTTCTGAGTTTATTTCAATTGCGGATGATAGCGTCGGTTCATGAACTGTTATAGCGATTTTTGATTCTTTTCCAGTAATCGATTTTATTCTACGCGCGAATTCATTATTGATTTGTTCGATTTGGTATGACCCTGTTGGTATCGAAACGACGTTCCAGTCTGGGGTACCGTCGTCTTTATTCTTATTTGCAAATACCAGTGAATTATTCGGTTGTTGACCACCAAATGATTTTGATCTGATATTAGGCCAACTGTGATACACTCGTAATTTTGCTAGCGCTATCTCCTTCACGGGGACTGGGCTAGGGAAATTCACACTAAACTCTGGTTCCGTTGATGTTATTGATATCATGCTTGTTTGTACTGGGTTCGTGTTCTCCACTACTCGTTGAAGTAATTCCTGCGGTGTTGTCATTGTTATTATACTCATGATTTATTTCTAATTTTGGTATCGAGGAATCATAAATACTGACCATCACTGAGAACTCACAATCTGGTATGGTTGATATTATTGAGATCATTTTGTTTTTTGGGTTCGTGTTTTCTGATTCCATCGGTGTTGTCATTGTTATTATACTCATGTTGTCGCTCTAATTTCGATATCGCGGAATCAAAAATACTGACCATCTCTGAGAATTCACTATCTGATATAATTGTATTATCGAGTGACGACGATATCATCAGGGATAACTGCGAATATGCGGTTGATGCAATATGAAATTGAAGTAAGTAATTCTGCAGTTTACTCTGGCTGCATGATGATATCTTTTTTGCTATCCCGGTTGATATACCCCCGATTGTAGCCACCGCAGAAATGCAAATTGGAACTACGACCGGGGCAATCATTGTAACCGATGCAAGTATTATTCCGGCGCCAGTGAGAACGCTTGACACCGAGTATATAATAACATCAATTGCAGTGATTTTTCGTCGGTATTTTTTTATTTTTATTTGATACTCCTCGGCGAGGGTTTTGAGTCTATTCTGAAATTCTCTGACCTGATCATAGCGACATTGCGTTGATGAAATCATTTTTATTTTAAAAACACTAGCGTTTTCAATTGTGAAATCCTTTCAATTTAGTTATTTACTTAAATCCGCTACGAATTCCACATACCAGGTTGCTGAAACCCCAATCAAATTTTTATCAGTAGCTGTTATAGTGAACTTTTCAGTTGTATCCTTGTCGATGATCGTTGAAATCGTATTATTAACCCCGGATGAACTCGACGATGATATATTAAATTGAGTCAATGGTGTTACTAGTGTTAATCGATAAATACCTTTAACGGTTGCAGTGATATCTAATTTGTTGTTTGTAGGTGTCCACGCAAATGATCCGTGTTGGATGGTGTATACTACGTTGTTGGTTTTCTCATGAGGAATTTTTGTTTTTTCAATGATTGTTATCATCCTCGTTGCATCACCTTTGATTGCTTCAATGAAGATTTTCGTCTCATCGATGAATTTTTTGATATCAGGGAGTTTTATATCGAGTTTATCGAATGTAGTTCCAAGAAATTTATCCACGATATTTCTACGAAAAATTGAAAACTGTTTTCCGTTATCCTCAATTCTAGATTGAAGTGTTGTTAGTTCCAACACAGAATTTTTCAACTCATTGTCATGGGTATCAATCTTATTGTCGTGGGCGGCAATCCTGTTGTCGTTGTCGGCAATCATGCGGTTGTTGGTGATAATCATCTTGTCATGGGTATCAATCTTATCAGTGATCGTAGACACAAGTGCACCTGGTTTAAGTCGTCCGTCGCTGGAATACAACGCAATAGAGTTTTCAGTGGCGTCGCGCTGCCGTATCAAAATGTCATTCAATGACACATCACTGCTTTTCAATTTACCCTGTTTGTCCTGAAATACAACTATTTCGTTCGGATCAACACTTGTTAAATTCAACGTCTCAGCTATTTCATCTTTGATTAGTTTTTTTACATCCTTGATAGAATCAGGGGGTGCAGTGCCATCGGGTTTGGGTTTCAAAGATCTCCCCCAAATATCAATCATGTTATTGTAAAACTCTTTCTCTCTCTAAAAAGCGATTACTAGTGTATTCATTCACGACAACATGTGGTGGTTTTCCGCTTGGGTTACTCAAGGAGTTAGAAATAGCGTTAAGGACATTTAATACTTCGCTGCCACATATTGGTGGGTCATTCATTTGTTGTGTTGGTAGCGTAGAATACCAAGTCTTCATTGGAAGGGTTTTTATATAACGCAAAAACTCTTTTGGTGGGGCTAATCCATATGAATCAAAATAGACAATCCCACGTGGATCAATAGCGTATGTAACCCAGTGAGTTCCGGGTCCGGTGCTGTTATCTAAATTAATGATTCCGGTTTCAACGCTGTTTGGTTGATGTGGTAATTGATCTTTCATAAAGACACCTCTAAAATTTTTAATCGCGAGTTTTTTAGCAGCATCCATTAAATCAAAATTGGACATTGGAACCATAGGTTCGGAAATCGAAGATTTCTGAATTAATAAATCGTTCCTGGTAGTCTTAGACCCTTTCCGCTGTACCACGAATACGGGGTTCCTGGTAGTCTTAGACCCAATCCGTGAACGGATCGTCCCTTTTTTTTATATCCTTTCCCAGTTGCCTTCTTTAGTGCCATTCCTGCTGCAGTACCAACGGCTCCTAACGCTGCCGCTTTAGCCACCGCTGGGGCTGCTGCTGCAATCAATGCTGGTATCGCAGCTAACAACGGGAATATACCGCCTGTTTTAATCATATTTTTGATAGCAGCCGCAGAAAGAGTAATCTGAACACCTTTTTTGGCTACAAGTGCATCATTGAAATGTTTCACCTGACGAGTTGTCAGCGATAGTTTATTTGCACCACCAGTCATTTGATTAGGTTTCAACGTGATTGTGGTTCCACATCGCTTAGCCGATTCTGATTGCAATTTTTTTAATTGACCGGGAATTAACGCAACACTAATAACACTATATGACATTATACATAATAGATTGATTCTAAATCGAGAAAATCGTTTACGATTTCAATTACATGTTTTTGAAAATCAAAGATTTTCTACTGGGGCATCTACCACTCTCATTCTTCCTCCAACACCTTCGAGTAGCATTGATTTATCACTGAGAATAACAGCAACCGCTCTATAATCAGCAATAGCACCACGAAGCACATTAGCTCTAAAATGTATATCAACAACAGATTGTCTCATCAAATCGAGATGTTCCAGTGAGAAGTAATAGATCGGATACAGATTTTTAAAATCATATTGTGATATTTGCAAACCAGTATCCACATTTTGATCGCGTGCCATAAATGACAACAGACGATGATAAACTCGTGCGATATGATTTTCTGTGTAATTAAGTTGTATATCCTCGGATGGTTCCTGTTGGCCGTTTATTCTCAGTGAGACGTCTTTCACACCTAATTGATCAAATATCATATGACTGAAACGTTGATTGCCAACTCGTGCGTTATCCTGTAACGCAATAAATATATGACGTGGCGCAGCAACACCTTGTTTTGATGCTAGGTTCCAAGTGAATAACCCGTTGATATTTGATTGTTTAACATCTGTACTCACGGTTAGCCAACTTAGTAATGATTTTCCTCCTTGGTCCATAAATGATAGTAATCGTTCTTCTGCGGTGATTGCTGGAGTCAACACTGGCATCCACAATGATATTTTTGTTAAATTGACTTTACCGGCATCAGCATTTGGATTTGCATTGTCTGCTGGAATCCTCCAGATTGCGTCGTTATCATCACTCTTTCGTACAAGCGATACTGTATGCTTCGCCCCGTAGATAACTTTTCGGACGTTTCTACAGAATCCAAATATGTGATGCAGTGGAATCGCGCATGAAAATGATTTACGCGCTCCTTGCAACATTGAG
This sequence comes from Unio pictorum, assembly GCA_030141615.1. Taxonomy (NCBI): domain Eukaryota; kingdom Metazoa; phylum Mollusca; class Bivalvia; order Unionida; family Unionidae; genus Unio; species Unio pictorum. Next base: position 89,916 of record JARLTB010000529.1, read on the forward strand.
TTTCGTGTTGCAGCTCCTAGATTGAAATTAGCATCGTTGTTTATAATCATATCCTCGGCATCAATATTAGCGGTGCCAGCATTATTCTTTGGTCGTCTTACAACAAATGAATTTCCTCCAGCGGTATTCTTACCATCTTTTGCAAACATCATAGAAGGTCCTGCTGATCTTGCATAATCATCGGAATATCTCGCTAACCCGATTATTGTTGTAGCCACATCAATATCGCGATCTATCGCCTCAATTTCTTTTCCATCAATGAGATATCTAGCACTTTCAAATAGCGCCATAATACCATTATTGACAAAACCGACTTGAGTACCAGCTGGATACGGTGCTGGTACAGCAGGAGTATCAGCAGCTGTTACAAGTTCTCCTTCTACTTCGATAAACGCTTCACAGGGTAGAAAGTATTTACTGGTATCATGGACTTGAAGATCAATTCTTGCTCGACTATTTGAGTCTATGGCATGATAGGCGTAATATTGATAATCGCGTACAGAATCATCCTTGCCAACTGGGGCGTCTATATCAAATGCTGGATCACGTGACTGTTTGAACATTTTATTCTATTTATCAGAGTCTAAATTGCGATTTTCCATTTTCATCGTCGTAGTTTTTTAAAGCCACTTCCTGCTATCATATTTGCAATATTGCTTTGGTCGGGGGTTAAAACCATCGACGCTAATTTTTCATCTACTGCGTTATTTATAATTCTACTAACACTTGCAGGCATTTCCGCTGTAGACGGTAACGGTTTTGAAAATCCTTTGGATTTCATCCGTGATTTCACTAATGATGTTAATTTATTCTTCGCAGTTGAAAACGCTTTTCCAGCAAGATCTCCAACAGCACCAATACCCTTATCACGAATAACATCAATTGCTTTCATTCCTAATTGTTTAGCCAACGGCATCACTTTTGGAGCCATTCTCGCAAATAACCCTAAAATGGTATTACCTAAACCATCTCCGTAGTATGCTCTATAAACTGGAAACCGTGAATTAACTACGTAGACGGGGGTTGGTTTATCATGATTGTAGTGTATGATCATTATTTGAAATCAGAAACAATTTTTCAATTGTAAAACAATTTATCAATTAATCACTGTGATACCCATTTGCTAACTCGTCAATGAAATCTCGATATGTGCTGATATCCATGATACCACCCTGAAATAATCGTCTACAGATATCAGCTGCTTCATTAATTATTTCCGGTGAGTTATTTCCAGCTCGGAACCCTCCTACAAGAACCTCTAATCGTGATATATCACTGAGAACACTACCAGGACATACCCCACTTTGGGGTCCACTGGAATCTCTTAATCCACTTCCGCTATAACCAGTTGCTTCATCCTGTTTTTCTAAATCCGTTTCTTGTAAATAACTATCATCATCATCATCATCATCATCACGTGGTATTTGTTGTTTTTTAGGTGAAAAAGATATTTTCTTTGCAGGTTGCTGTCGCCGCCTTTGTAATTTTGGCGGTTTTTGTTGTTGTTTTAGTTCTTCAAATTGTTTATACACTATACCCACCGCATTGATATATTCGATGTATGATGCACTACCTGTCTTAATTTGACTTTTTTCAGTTTTGATCTTATAGAATATATCAGCCCAGTGAGTTATACTTCTAACAAACTTATGATGTTCTGGTTTCAACATATTTTTCCTGTTTTCATAAGTCGAAACAACAAGCGCAGGAATTTCTTTTGGATCAGTCTTATCAATTGCTGCTAACCCTTCCTCGTTAAATCTCACGCGTAAATCATCTACTGTTCTTTTTGATTCCATTTTTTGTACAGCCTGTTCTGTTTGTTTAGTTTTCGCTGCTATTTTTTCGAGTTCACCGATAACAGATTTTCCCGTCTCGGGATCATCCCCCAGTATAGCGCGCTCTACTCCCTTCGTTGCTGTTGTTACTGGTTTAAACAATTCTTCAGATCCCGCAGCAAAATCAGTCTGAAGACTCTGTCGTTGTTGTAGTTTATTCCGTACAGAGTCACGAATTGGTACAAATCTCTTAATTGCATCTAATCGTTCACGAGCCAATCGGGTTGTTAATGCTTCATTGACCATTATTTGAAATCAGAAACAATTTTTCAATTGTAAAACAATTTTTCAATCCCGACCTAACGGCATCATGAAAGTGTTAAGGGCGTTATCAGTGATGAGGGAAGTATCATAATTGCTATAAAAATAAATAATATTGATAGTTCCCTCATTCTATTTTGATCATCCATTAACGGCCCATCACTGATTTTGACATTTTTAATCAAAAAATGCTAAAAAAAAAATGAAATCTCTCTTTGAGGGTCAGTCACAATCAAATAATGATAAATGGTCAATCAAAATTGTTCATTTTCTTGAATTAACGCCCGTAGGTGTCTAACTTTAGAGTTGACTTCTTTTTTCAATTCGTATTCGTACCCCAATTCTTTTCGTATTCGTTCTACGATGGTATACAACGGAGCGAACACACTTACGTCACTGGAAAATGCGAGAGAGTCCTTAATAGAATTCTGAATTCTTTTGATGAGCGCATACTTCTTTGGTAGCATATATTTATTGTTGTTAACTCCGTATTCCATATCCTGAAAATCAGACATGATTTGATCAGGATTTAACCCATCTGATAGTTCAATATCCCAACCTTTCAATTTTGAAATCTCGGATATGATGCTATTCATGTTTTCAGAATTCATTATTCTATAATAATGATATATTTCTAAATGAAAAATATGACGTATTAGACATAACTAAATTGAATTTTCTGTCCGCTCTTTTTTGAAATCGCCGATCGATAAATCCCCTCTGCAACTTTTCGTACTGAGGGTCCACAAATATTGAAATACTTGCCGGCTTCATATATTGATTGAAATATTTTTTCTTCGTTAGTTATTGTATTCAAAGACTTTACGGGTTTCGCTTTTTTTGAACAAGTGCCAGTCCTTCCTCGTTTGGAATTCTCACTCTGTGTGATAGCTTGCAGATTTGATAAAGAATTGTTCTTTCGATTAGAATCCTTGTGATCGATAACAAGACCATCCTCGATCAATCCATTAAAACATTCAAATATGAAACGATGATTGTGATATTTCTTCTTTCCAGCGCTAAACATCAAATACCCTTGATTAGTCACAAAACCGACCGTTTTCTTCAAAATGCAGTGTCTGACAGTACCATCACTGGATGCTTCATAATTTGTGATCACAGGGTGCTGTCTGAATTCTTGGTTCATTCGTATACATAATACTATTGTTTGTCTAATTCATTGTTTGGTTTAATGATAAATCTTTCGATGTAGTCTTGAGGAGTTCTTATGATTTTATCCTTGATACTGACTTTGTCAGCGTCAAGAATACTGACTTTGTCAGCGTCAAGAATACTGACTTTGTCAGCGTCAGGGTCATAATTTCTGATTGATTGTCCATTTTTTATTCTTTTATCATAATAACGCTTCAACTCCCTGTATCGCTTACCACCGCAATTCAAACACAACCGTGATTTCCCCCTAACCCCAACCCCACATAGAATACAGGGTAACGGACCAAGGCTTCCACGTCGAAAGCTTTGCATATGATACCCACAAAACTCATTTCTGCATGATTTGTTACACGGGGTTATTGATCCAATCATAAGCCACTTACAGTGATTCATTATATAAAAATCTTTCATTTAAATGCTTGTTTTAATTATAGCATGAAGGAATTAAGGAGAACGCCTTCGAAAAATGCTGAATTCAATGTTGATAAGGAGTTTAAGAGATTGTTGAATATCAATCCTAAATTTAATATCGATAGACCCAAAAAACGTCCAAGAGACGGAAACATGAAAGAGTTTAAGAGATTATTGAAAATCAATCCTAGATTTAATCTCGATAGACCCAAAAAACCCAAAAAACGTCCAATAGACGGAAACATGAAAGAGTTTAAGAGATTATTGAAAATCAATCCTAGATTTAATCTCGATAGACCCAAAAAACGTAACAAACGTCCAAGAGACGGAAATATGAAAGAGTTTAAGAGATTATTGAAAATCAATCCTAGATTTAATCTCGATAGACCCAAAAAACGTAACAAAATTAATCCTAAATTTAATATCGATAGACCCCAAAAACGTCCAAGAGACGGAAACATGAAAGAGTTTAAGAGATTATTGAAAATCAATCCTAAATTTAATCTCGATAGACCAAAAAAAACGTCCAAGAGATTACCCTGGAAGGATGCTCAATTCAATCTCGATATAGTTTCTAATACACCCAAGAATACAATTCTTGATAAAGCCATGATTAGTAAAATCAGAGACTGTTTTAATGAATTCAAGCGTGATGGAGCATCCTATTGTTGGTCAACATTTCGAATTGATGGTGTTGTTGACGCTACCATGAATGATGAAAAAGCAGCAGTGATAATTTCACGTGTTGGGGAAAAACGGTATTTTTTCCGAATCAAATTCATTATTGAAGTCGATGGCAAATGGATTATTAGGGATAAATTTGAACCAATCCTCAAGAATAAAAAAGCTGTCATTGTGAGTAGAGATTCCAAACCAGGAATTCTAACCGGCATTGACAAACCATACTACGAAAGATCTTATCCCGTAACAGCAATGGTTTATGGGATATATCTGTTATATGATAAACCCGATATCGCAAAACTAGCTCCTATGAAATATTCGTCAGGGCTTAATTGTGTAGCAACACGGGTAATGGAGCACTTCACAAATGCATCCCGAGGAAATAAACTAACTGATCTGCGACGTAGGAAAATAACCGAGTGGGAACTGACAGTGAAACAGCATGGTGCAAAGATTTCTGATATAGCTAAATTAGAAACATCATTAAGATTTCCAATAACAGTTATGACGATAACCGGAGAGGTTTTATACGAACCGAAATATAACAAAAATGGAGCACCAATACAGATTATTGATCATAATAAACACGCGTGGACACCTGCGGTAACAGTATTTCCACGAGAACGAACCGTGAAATATATCCCCCCGGAATTTTCCGGGAAATTCGTCGGGGATGTTTTCTATGAAGAGAGATTATTCGATGCTATTCATGCGTTGTGTAAGGATGATCCTGTGTCAGTGTGGTTACTTAGAAGTGATGAAGATCCCGAAATAGGATTCGATCAATTTGTAAAACCAAATGGTGAATTATATCGCGTTGAAGAATTAGATAACAGAATGAGAAAAATCGCTAGTGATTTTTCACCGGAGAGTTTCCATGAAAAACTACTCACGGATAGTTTTACTATTCCATCAGTGGTAGCTCACTTCGCAAGAGAAAAAAACTCATGGCGTCCAACACGAAGTGATTTTCTCGAAGATGTTAAATTGAGTTGCGTCGAATATTCCCATGGAGGACTGTGGAATACGAAATACTCACTTGATGGTATGATTTCAATTGATATAGCCGCGTGTTATCCCGGAAGTTTTCTCGGATATGGGGAATGCGCTGAGTACTTCAAACGATTTGGACACCCAACACATGAAATGACTCGTGTTGCGATTAATGGACCATTACCTGATTTTGATTTAACCGGATTCGCTCGTGTGATATCATTCGAATTAGCTACAGGGTTACATCCGTGTAGTTATGTTTGGCTCGGTAAACACCTATCTGAAAAGGTCTGGATGCCAATAGTGCTATTGAGATATATGATTGATTGTGGTATGCTAATATCGTTAATTGTTTCCGAGGCTATTATATGCTATCGAGCTCAGAAAGAAGTTTGGCTACCACAACCCGATCTAGATCGTATAATCAGCGAACTACGAAAACAATTCCCTGATTTCAATGAAGAACAAATCATGAATCGGTCTAAGAAGTTATTTGAAATTAAAAAAGAACAAGCAAAGGATCTCGGACGAAGAATAATCGGTAAATTTACCCAGGGTGGACGATACGACAACGCAAAATATTCTTCGCGGTTGATCATAGATGTCGCTGAATACGATTTTATTGTAGCGGATTTAATGAAACAGGGAAAACTTGTATCCCGTAAGGATGCTTTTCTATCCAATGGTGAGAAAATGGGTACGGTTGTTACCTACTGTGATGGATATAATTCCCAGTACACACATTTGAGAAGTTCAATGCTAGCCTATGCTTCTATTAATCTATTTTCGATGATAAATAGATTTCCTAATACCGCGGTTAGAGTGGCCACTGATTCGATGTATATACACAATAAGTACAAATCAGCTGTAGCTAAATTCACAGATCCCGAAGAAAATTGGGGGCGTTGGCGATTTAAAAAGGAGATGCTACATGAGTATTGTGAATCCGCAGACGTTGCCATGGATGATAAATATCTTTGTTGTAACCGTATTGAAAATCAATCAGAATTTTCTAATGCACCACCGGTATCTGATCCAGTATGTAGATACAAGACAGTTTATTTAAACGGTTGTGGTGGGTCAGGAAAGACAACTCGTGCAATTGAATTATTTCGTCGGTCAACCATGATTGTGCTAACACCGACTCACAGACTCGCCAGAGAGATGATACAGCGAGGGGTAAATGCCTGTACTTACCATAGTTTCTTTCGATGGAAGGGTGACAAATGGACTCCTGAGCGTATGGGTGATAAATTCATTCCTGAAATCATCATTTGGGATGAAATATGCACAGTGTCATTAGATGTATTACAAACATTTCTTGAGTGGTTGTTAAACAAAAACACAAAAGTCGTCATGTGCGGTGATCACGGCCAACCACCACCATTTGTCGGTTCATCTCCACATGAATGGCTAAGGGGTTTTGTAGACTACTATGAAGAAATCACCACTGATTATAGATCACTTGATGAACGATTACGCGAGTTCAAAGCGCTAATTAGATTACAACCGGATAGAATCCAATGCGAAATAGCGCGTGAAGTGATTTCAGAAACTCCAATGAATGATTTCTGGGAAACATGGAGACCAAATGATTTGATAATTGCAAGTAGAAAAATAGTCAGGGACACACTTCAGATGAAGTTATTTGAATTGCATAAAGAAAAATTTGCAACGCTTCCAGTACCCCTTTGTTATAGGCCATCGGATACACGAAAACAGAATATTGAAGTTGATATTCCAGGACAGAGTGAAAAACAAATTCTCGTATTAAATGATATTGTGCTGGTTGATATCAGCGTCGTCGAAAATGCATTGCGTGCTAATAAATCCCCGTGGACGCTAGGATACGCAGCAACAATACACTCTTCACAGGGATTGACTATATCGGATACAATTGTTTGGATGGTGGATAATCACATCGAATGGTCGAATTTAGTCTATCTCGCAGTATCCAGAGTACGAAAAATAAATCAACTTCGAAGAGTTGTTTTCGATGATAATGACACAACAATAAGTGATATTGATGTTAGCATCATTAATAAAAAACTCTCCGGTTACAAACAACAGGACAAAAAAAAAAAAACAACGAGAATTTGATATTGATACTGAATTAATAATTACGCTGAAGAAACAACAGAATAATCACTGCGCGAGTTGCAATTGTATAATGCGTTGGCAGTATTCGGATAAGGATCCTCGCCAATTCACCGTAGACAGAAAAAATAACAGTCTCGGTCATGTCAGAAACAATGTGATGTTGACTTGTCTTGAGTGCAATAGACGCAACGGTGCTAGTTAAGACCATGCGGTGGCAATTGAGTATCCTCGGGAATTACCTGTAGTTGTTGTCGAGTAAAACCCCGCTGAGGGGCAGTTGAATCCAGTTTATAGACTGGAGGTCTACCCGTAGATCGTGTTATACTAGATATCTTATGCGTAGTGACGCTCCAAATAGGATCAGTAGCCCTTTTTCTACCCCCTTCAAGCTCTCCTGGTTCGTATAAGTACCTAACAGTGACATTATTATGAAGAATTGGTTCTTTGAAATCTTTTTGTGGTTGTACGGGTATTGACTTCTTTTTAATCGCGTTGATAGGTTTCATGTTGATTGTTCTAGTAATCTCGTTATTCAGTGCAGTAATCACAGATGGTAATCTTTTAACCCATTCACGGGATCTTTTTTCTTGGATGAATTCTTTTGCGTATTGATATCCAAATAACCGCTCAGCAATCGTCCGATTAAATCGTTCTACAATGGCCTGATCGCGATGTAGCGCAGTATGCCCTCGTCGTATGGTGACATTATGATGTTTCATTGTAGATAACACTGCACCCTGAAATTCCTTGCCAGGATCAACCTGCAATAGATTTGGCCAGTGCAGAGGACCTCGTCGATAAATCCTCTCAAATGCAGAAGCAACTTCAGTGGCTGATTTTGTTTTTAACGGTTCTGCTTCTTTGTATCGACTTGCAATATCAACTACGGTTAGCGCGTATTTGTAACCACGATCATGTGGCAGAAATAATATATCAGCCTGATGAACTTCATTAGGAGCGGTCACATCAAAATGCGAGAAATTAATCTGTTTAGGCGGTGGTAGATAAATTTGCCATAGTGCCTGTTTGGATAACCAATTAGCCGCAGTGGTTTTTTTCACTTTTGCAGCACTAGCGAGTTTATGGACTGCTGATTTACCCCTCCAGTATCCTCTTGGGGAATAATAAATTGATTCCATATTATTAATTACCGGCACCTAACATCAATTTACTTTTCATAGCCGATTTTATTAAAAATGAAGCCAATTTTTCTTTGAAGAATTTATCAGGAATAGCATTTAACGCATGAATTAATTTCACATCTGCTAGATGCCTGTGTTGCAGATTGCTGCTTTTATAAGCAACATCATGAAGGTGACAGGCCTTATCAATGGCGTTTATTGGTTCTTCACCGAGGTTGGGTTGATTTTGATTATTGAGTCTGATATCAAGTCTGGTTCCCGGTCCACAGTAGCTATATCCGGGAAGGTGCTTTTCTCTCCCGGGTACTTTGCCCATGGGGTTCCAGGGAGCTTTGCCAATTTGGCTGCGATATCACCTCCTCGTTTTTTTTAATCAGATTTCATAGACACAAATCTAAATTTCTTTGTACCACATTGCATGCATTTACCAGAAAGCGCTGATCGGTTATTTTTAGTTGTAACTGTCGTCACATCATCTGTGCCAGTACGCGTTTTGCACTTCACACAATATAGATCCATAAATTATGTATAGAAATATGGATATAATTGATTTTTCAGCGACTAAAACAAGAGAACCAATTAAGCATCATGCAGCGCTACCAAACTCTATCCGGATGATTATAATCGGGCCATCTGGATCCGGTAAAACGCAATTGTTGCTCAATTTAATAATGAGATGGATGAAGTGGGATAAGTTGTATTTAATTGCTCCTAGCGTAGATGATCAACGATGTTATGAAGTGCTAAAAGATTTTAACGAGAATGCATCAGAAATTAGCGGTGAGAACGCCATTGATTTTATAACCGATATCGATGAAGCACCGAGTATTGATGATATTGATGGAGATATTAACAATTTAGTCGTATACGACGATATAATGTTGGATAAACAAAAAATCCTGCTAGGATCTTTTCCGGGGGCGTCACAAAAACACTGACGTGATATATGTCACTCAACGCTACACTCAGGTTCCAAAGTCATCAGAGATAATTGCAATATTCTTTCTGTATTCAACGGCGTTGATACTCATACTCTTAGAAATATATGGCAGACATGGTGTTCTGATATGGACTTCAATCAATTTCGAGATTTCTTTAGTCATGCTCAGTCGACTCCGCACGGATTCGCAACAATAATTTGCATGATCCTCGGACACGATATCGTATCGGACTGGATCAAATATTCGGTGAAATCGTAAAATAATTATTAACCCATAGCAGCAGAGAGGGGTGGATGACAACAAGTTGCGACCAAAATTAATTAAAAAATCGTAAAAATCTTCGTTTTCATTTTTTTAGTTAAAATGAGATTTCGTAGGGAAGGCTCATTAAGATTTCAATCGAATTTTGTTTCAAAACGTTGTAGGATTCGCCCTCTTTTTGGTTAAAATGAGATTATAGGACGGCTCGTTTTAGGATTTCAATCAAAATTTTGTCTGAAAACGTTGTAGGATTCACCCCCTCTGCTGCTGATTAGATAAAAGCTGTTGAAACCCTTTACCCCGCTTGGATTTGGTAATACTTGGTTTATTGGCTGCGCACCATTGGATAGTACGTCACCATACTTTAAAACCGGTTCCCACCATTTTTTCAGCATGACTTTTGATGAAAAACGGACTTTTTTTGTTTTTCATGTTATGGATCAGTTGGGCTTAGATAAAAGCTGTTGAAACCCTTTACCCCGCTTGGATTTGGTTAATACTTGGTTTATTGGCTGCGCACCATTGGATAGTACGTCACCATACTTTAAAACCGGTTCCACCATTTTTTTCAGCATGACTTTTGATGAAAAACGGACTTTTTTGTTTTTCATGTTATGGATCAGTTGGGCTTAGATAAAAGCTGTTGAAACCCTTTACCCCGCTTGGATTTGGTTAATACTTGGTTTATTGGCTGCGCACCATTGGATAGTACGTCACCATACTTTAAAACCGGTTCCCACCATTTTTTTTCAGCATGACTTTTGATGAAAACGGACTTTTTTGTTTTTCATGTTATGGATCAGTTGGGCTTAGATAAAAGCTGTTGAAACCCTTTACCCCGCTTGGATTTGGTTAACACTTGGTTTATTGGCTGCGCACCATTGGATAGTACGTCACCATACTTTAAAACCGGTTCCCACCATTTTTTCAGCATGACTTTGATGAAAAACGGACTTTTTTGTTTTTCATGTTATGGATCAGTTGGCTTAGATAAAAGCTGTTGAAACCCCTTTACCCCGCTTGGATTTGGTTAATACTTGGTTTATTGGCTGCGCACCATTGGATAGTACGTCACCATACTTTAAAACCGGTTCCCACCATTTTTTTCAGCATGACTTTTGATGAAAAACGGACTTTTTTTTTTTCATGTTATGGATCAGTTGGGCTTAGATAAAAGCTGTTGAAACCTTTACCCCGCTTGGATTTGGTTAATACTTGGTTTATTGGCTGCGCACCATTGGATAGTACGTCACCATACTTTAAAACCGGTTCCCACCATTTTTTTCAGCATGACTTTTGATGAAAAACGGACTTTTTGTTTTTCATGTTATGGATCAGTTGGGCTTAGATAAAAGCTGTTGAAACCCTTTACCCCGCTTGGATTTGGTTAATACTTGGTTTATTGGCTGCGCACCATTGGATAGTACGTCACCATACTTTAAAACCGGGTTCCCACCATTTTTTCAGCATGACTTTTGATGAAAAACGGACTTTTTTGTTTTTCATGTTATGGATCAGTTGGGCTTAGATAAAAGCTGTTGAAACCCTTTACCCCGCTTGGATTTGGTTAATACTTGGTTTATTGGCTGCGCACCATTGGATAGTACGTCACCATACTTTAAAACCGGTTCCCACCATTTTTTTCAGCATGACTTTTGATGAAAAACGGACTTTTTTGTTTTTCATGTTATGGATCAGTTGGGCTTAGATAAAAGCTGTTGAAACCCTTTACCCCGCTTGGATTTGGTTAATACTTGGTTTATTGGCTGCGCACCATTGGATAGTACGTCACCATACTTTAAAACCGGTTCCCACCATTTTTTCAGCATGACTTTTGATGAAAAACGGACTTTTTTGTTTTTCATGTTATGGATCAGTTGGGCTTAGATAAAAGCTGTTGAAACCCTTTACCCCGCTTGGATTTGGTTAATACTTGGTTTATTGGCTGCGCACCATTGGATAGTACGTCACCATACTTTAAAACCGGTTCCCACCATTTTTTCAGCATGACTTTTGATGAAAAACGGACTTTTTGTTTTTCATGTTATGGATCAGTTGGGCTTAGATAAAAGCTGTTGAAACCCTTTTACCCCGCTTGGATTTGGTTAATACTTGGTTTATTGGCTGCGCACCATTGGATAGTACGTCACCATACTTTAAAACCGGTTCCCAGCATTTTTTTCAGCATGACTTTTGATGAAAACGGACTTTTTTGTTTTTCATGTTATGGATCAGTTGGGCTTAGATAAAAGCTGTTGAAACCCTTTACCCCGCTTGGATTTGGTTAATACTTGGTTTATTGGCTGCGCACCATTGGATAGTACGTCACCATACTTTAAAACCGGTTCCCACCATTTTTTTCAGCATGACTTTTGATGAAAAACGGACTTTTTTGTTTTTCATGTTATGGATCAGTTTTGCTTAGATAAAAGCTGTTGAAACCCTCTACCCCGCTTGGATTTGGTTAATACTTGGTTTATTGTCTGCGCACCATTGGATAGTACGTCACCATACTTTAAAACCGGTTCCCACCATTTTTTTCAGCATGACTTTGATGAAAAACGGACTTTTTTGTTTTTCATGTTATGGATCAGTTGGGCTTAGATAAAAGCTGTTGAAACCCTTTACCTCCGCTTGGATTTGGTTAATACTTGGTTTATTGGCTGCGCACCATTGGATAGTACGTCACCATACTTTAAAACCGGTTCCCACCATTTTTTTCAGCATGACTTTTGATGAAAAACGGACTTTTTTGTTTTTCATGTTATGGATCAGTTGGGCTTAGATAAAAGCTGTTGAAACCCTTTACCCCGCTTGGATTTGGTTAATACTTGGTTTATTGGCTGCGCACCATTGGATAGTACGTCACCATACTTTAAAACCGGTTCCCACCATTTTTTTCAGCATGACTTTTGATGAAAAACGGACTTTTTTGTTTTTCATGTTATGGATCAGTTGGGCTTAGATAAAAGCTGTTGAAACCCTTTACCCCGCTTGGATTTGGTTAATACTTGGTTTATTGGCTGCGCACCATTGGATAGTACGTCACCATACTTTAAAACCGGTTCCCACCAATTTTTTTCAGCATGACTTTTGATGAAAAACGGACTTTTTGTTTTTCATGTTATGGATCAGTTGGGCTTAGATAAAAGCTGTTGAAACCCTTTACCCGCTTGGATTTGGTTAATACTTGGTTATTGGCTGCGCACCATTGGATAGTACGTCACCATACTTTAAAACCGGTTCCACCATTTTTTCAGCATGACTTTTGATGAAAAACGGACTTTTTTGTTTGTCATGTTATGGATCAGTTGGGCTTAGATAAAAGCTGTTGAAACCCTTTACCCCCGCTTGGATTTGGTTAATACTTGGTTTATTGCCTGCGCACCATTGGATAGTACGTCACCATACTTTAAAACCGGTTCCCACCATTTTTTTCAGCATGACTTTTGATGAAAAACGGACTTTTTTGTTTTTCATGTTATGGATCAGTTGGGCTTAGATAAAAGCTGTTGAAACCCCTTTACCCCGCTTGGATTTGGTTAATACTTGTTTATTGGCTGCGCACCATTGGATAGTACGTCACCATACTTTAAAACCGGTTCCCACCATTTTTTCAGCTTGACTTTTGATGAAAAACGGACTTTTTTGTTTTTCATGTTATGGATCAGTTGGGCTTAGATAAAAGCTGTTGAAACCCTTTACCCCGCTTGGATTTGGTTAATACTTGGTTTATTGGCTGCGCACCATTGGATAGTACGTCACCATACTTTAAAACCGGTTCCCACCATTTTTTTCAGCATGACTTTTGATGAAAAACGGACTTTTTGTTTTTCATGTTATGGATCAGTTGGGCTTAGATAAAAGCTGTTGAAACCCTTTACCCCGCTTGGATTTGGTTAATACTTGGTTTATTGGCTGCGCACCATTGGATAGTACGTCACCATACTTTAAAACCGGTTCCCACCATTTTTTTCAGCATGACTTTTGATGAAAAACGGAATTTTTTGTTTTTCATGTTATGGATCAGTTGGGCTTAGATAAAAGCTGTTGAAACCCTTTACCCCGCTTGGATTTGGTTAATACTTGGTTTATTGGCTGCGCACCATTGGATAGTACGTCACCATACTTTAAAACCGGTTCCCACCATTTTTTTCAGCATGACTTTTGATGAAAAACGACTTTTTTGTTTTTCATGTTATGGATCAGTTGGGCTTAGATAAAAGCTGTTGAAACCTTTACCCCGCTTGGATTTGGTTAATACTTGGTTTATTGGCTGCGCACCATTGGATAGTACGTCACCATACTTTAAAACCGGTTCCCACCATTTTTTCAGCATGACTTTTGATGAAAAACGGACTTTTTTTGTTTTTCATGTTATGGATCAGTTGGGCTTAGATAAAAGCTGTTGAAACCCTTTACCCCGCTTGGATTTGGTTAATACTTGGTTTATTGGCTGCGCACCATTGGATAGTACGTCACCATACTTTAAAACCGGTTCCCACCATTTTTTTCAGCATGACTTTTGATGAAAAACGGACTTTTTTGTTTTTCATGTTATGGATCAGTTGGCTTAGATAAAAGCTGTTGAAACCCTTTACCCCGCTTGGATTTGGTTAATACTTGGTTTATTGGCTGCGCACCATTGGATAGTACGTCACCATACTTTAAAACCGGTTCCCACCATTTTTTTCAGCATGACTTTTGATGAAAAACGGACTTTTTTGTTTTTCATGTTATGGATCAGTTGGGCTTAGATAAAAGCTGTTGAAACCCTTTACCCCGCTTGGATTTGGTTAATACTTGGTTTATTGGCTGCGCACCATTGGATAGTACGTCACCATACTTTAAAACCGGTTCCCACCATTTTTTTCAGCATGACTTTTGATTGAAAAACGGACTTTTTGTTTTTCATGTTATGGATCAGTTGGGCTTAGATAAAAGCTGTTGAAACCCTTTACCCCGCTTGGATTTGGTTAATACTTGGTTTATTGGCTGCGCACCATTGGATAGTACGTCACCATACTTTAAAACCGGTTCCCACCATTTTTTTCAGCATGACTTTTGATGAAAAACGGACTTTTTGTTTGTCATGTTATGGATCAGTTGGGCTTAGATAAAAGCTGTTGAAACCCTTTACCCGCTTGGATTTGGATAATACTTGGTTTATTGGCTGCGCACCATTGGATAGTAGGTCACCATACTTTAAAACCGGTTCCCACCATTTTTTCAGCATGACTTTTGATGAAAAACGGACTTTTTTGTTTTTCATGTTATGGATCAGTTGGGCTTAGATAAAAGCTGTTGAAACCCTTTACCCCGCTTGGATTTGGTTAATACTTGGTTTATTGGCTGCGCACCATTGGATAGTACGTCACCATACTTTAAACCGGTTCCCACCATTTTTTCAGCTTGACTTTTGATGAAAAACGGACTTTTTTGTTTTTCATGTTATGGATCAGTTGGGCTTAGATAAAAGCTGTTGAAACCCTTTACCCCGCTTGGATTTGGTTAATACTTGGTTTATTGGCTGCGCACCATTGGATAGTACGTCACCATACTTTAAAACCGGTTCCCACTCATTTTTTTCAGCATGACTTTTGATGAAAAACGGACTTTTTTGTTTTTCATGTTATGGATCAGTTGGGCTTAGATAAAAGCTGTTGAAACCCTTTACCCCGCTTGGATTTGGTTAATACTTGGTTTATTGGCTGCGCACCATTGAATAGTACGTCACCATACTTTAAAACCGGTTCCCACCATTTTTTTCAGCATGACTTTTGATGAAAAACGGACTTTTTGTTTTTCATGTTATGGATCAGTTGGGCTTAGATAAAAGCTGTTGAAACCCTTTACCCCGCTTGGATTTGGTTAATACTTGGTTTATTGGCTGCGCACCATTGGATAGTACGTCACCATACTTTAAAACCGGTTCCCACCATTTTTTTCAGCATGACTTTTGATGAAAAACGGACTTTTTTGTTTTTCATGTTATGGATCAGTTGGGCTTAGATAAAAGCTGTTGAAACCCTTTACCCCCGCTTGGATTTGGTTAATACTTGGTTTATTGGCTGCGCACCATTGATAGTACGTCACCATACTTTAAAACCGGTTCCACCATTTTTTTCAGCATGACTTTTGATGAAAAACGGACTTTTTTGTTTTTCATGTTATGGATCAGTTGGGCTTAGATAAAAGCTGTTGAAACCTTTACCCCGCTTGGATTTGGTTAATACTTGGTTTATTGGCTGCGCACCATTGGATAGTACGTCACCATACTTTAAAACCGGTTCCCACCATTTTTTTCAGCATGACTTTTGATGAAAAACGGACTTTTTTGTTTTTCCTGTTATGGATCAGTTGGGCTTAGATAAAAGCTGTTGAAACCCTTTAACCCGCTTGGATTTGGTTAATACTTGGTTTATTGGCTGCGCACCATTGGATAGTACGTCACCATACTTTAAAACCGGTTCCACCATTTTTTCAGCATGACTTTTTGATGAAAAACGGACTTTTTTGTTTTTCATGTTATGGATCAGTTGGGCTTAGTTAAAAGCTGTTGAAACCCTTTACCCCGCTTGGATTTGGTTAATACTTGGTTTATTGGCTGCGCACCATTGGATAGTACGTCACCATACTTTAAAACCGGTTCCCACCATTTTTTTCAGCATGACTTTTGATGAAAAACGGACTTTTTTGTTTTCATGTTATGGATCAGTTGGGCTTAGATAAAAGCTGTTGAAACCCTTTACCCCGCTTGGATTTGGTTAATACTTGGTTTATTGGCTGCGCACCATTGGATAGTACGTCACCATACTTTAAAACCGGTTCCCACCATTTTTTTCAGCATGACTTTTGATGAAAAACGGACTTTTTTGTTTTTCATGTTATGGATCAGTTGGGCTTAGATAAAAGCTGTTGAAACCCTTTACCCCGCTTGGATTTGGTTAATACTTGGTTTATTGGCTGCGCACCATTGGATAGTACGTCACCATACTTTAAAACCGGTTCCCACCATTTTTTTCAGCATGACTTTTGATGAAAAACGGACTTTTTTGTTTTTCATGTTATGGATCAGTTGGGCTTAGATAAAAGCTGTTGAAACCCTTTACCCCGCTTGGATTTGGTTAATACTTGGTTTATTGGCTGCGCACCATTGGATAGTACGTCACCATACTTTAAAACCGGTTCCCACCATTTTTTTCAGCATGACTTTTGATGAAAAACGGACTTTTTGTTTTTCATGTTATGGATCAGTTGTGCTTAGATAAAAGCTGTTGACCCTTTACCCCGCTTGGATTTGGTTAATACTTGGTTTATTGGCTGCGCACCATTGGATAGTACGTCACCATACTTTAAAACCGGTTCCCACCATTTTTTTCAGCATGACTTTTGATGAAAAACGGACTTTTTTGTTTTTCATGTTATGGATCAGTTGGGCTTAGATAAAAGCTGTTGAAACCCTTTACCCCGCTTGGATTTGGTTAATACTTGGTTTATTGGCTGCGCACCATTGGATAGTACGTCACCATACTTTAAAACCGGTTCCCACCATTTTTTTCATCATGACTTTTGATGAAAAACGGACTTTTTTGTTTTTCATGTTATGGATCAGTTGGGCTTAGATAAAAGCTGTTGAAACCCTTTACCCCGCTTGGATTTGGTTAATACTTGGTTTATTGGCTGCGCACCATTGGATAGTACGTCACCATACTTTAAAACCGGTTCCCACCATTTTTTTCAGCATGACTTTTGATGAAAAACGGACTTTTTTGTTTTTCATGTTATGGATCAGTTGGGCTTAGATAAAAGCTGTTGAAACCCTTTACCCCGCTTGGATTTGGTTAATACTTGGTTTATTGGCTGCGCACCATTGGATAGTACGTCACCATACTTTAAAACCGGTTCCCACCATTTTTTTCAGCATGACTTTTGATGAAAAACGGACTTTTTTGTTTTTCATGTTATGGATCAGTTGGGCTTAGATAAAAGCTGTTGAAACCCTTTACCCCGCTTGGATTTGGTTAATACTTGGTTTATTGGCTGCGCACCATTGGATAGTACGTCACCATACTTTAAAACCGGTTCCCACCATTTTTTTCAGCATGACTTTTGATGAAAAACGGACTTTTTTGTTTTTCATGTTATGGATCAGTTGGGCTTAGATAAAAGCTGTTGAAACCCTTTACCCCGCTTGGATTTGGTTAATACTTGGTTTATTGGCTGCGCACCATTGGATAGTACGTCACCATACTTTAAAACCGGTTCCCACCATTTTTTTCAGCATGACTTTTGATGAAAAACGGACTTTTTTGTTTTTCATGTTATGGATCAGTTGGGCTTAGATAAAAGCTGTTGAAACCCTTTACCCCGCTTGGATTTGGTTAATACTTGGTTTATTGGCTGCGCACCATTGGATAGTACGTCACCATACTTTAAAACCGGTTCCCACCATTTTTTTCAGCATGACTTTTGATGAAAAACGGACTTTTTTGTTTTTCATGTTATGGATCAGTTGGGCTTAGATAAAAGCTGTTGAAACCCTTTACCCCGCTTGGATTTGGTTAATACTTGGTTTATTGGCTGCGCACCATTGGATAGTACGTCACCATACTTTAAAACCGGTTCCCACCATTTTTTTCAGCATGACTTTTGATGAAAAACGGACTTTTTTGTTTTTCATGTTATGGATCAGTTGGGCTTAGATAAAAGCTGTTGAAACCCTTTACCCCGCTTGGATTTGGTTAATACTTGGTTTATTGGCTGCGCACCATTGGATAGTACGTCACCATACTTTAAAACCGGTTCCCACCATTTTTTTCAGCATGACTTTTGATGAAAAACGGACTTTTTTGTTTTTCATGTTATGGATCAGTTGGGCTTAGATAAAAGCTGTTGAAACCCTTTACCCCGCTTGGATTTGGTTAATACTTGGTTTATTGGCTGCGCACCATTGGATAGTACGTCACCATACTTTAAAACCGGTTCCCACCATTTTTTTCAGCATGACTTTTGATGAAAAACGGACTTTTTTGTTTTTCATGTTATGGATCAGTTGGGCTTAGATAAAAGCTGTTGAAACCCTTTACCCCGCTTGGATTTGGTTAATACTTGGTTTATTGGCTGCGCACCATTGGATAGTACGTCACCATACTTTAAAACCGGTTCCCACCATTTTTTTCAGCATGACTTTTGATGAAAAACGGACTTTTTTGTTTTTCATGTTATGGATCAGTTGGGCTTAGATAAAAGCTGTTGAAACCCTTTACCCCGCTTGGATTTGGTTAATACTTGGTTTATTGGCTGCGCACCATTGGATAGTACGTCACCATACTTTAAAACCGGTTCCCACCATTTTTTTCAGCATGACTTTTGATGAAAAACGGACTTTTTTGTTTTTCATGTTATGGATCAGTTGGGCTTAGATAAAAGCTGTTGAAACCCTTTACCCCGCTTGGATTTGGTTAATACTTGGTTTATTGGCTGCGCACCATTGGATAGTACGTCACCATACTTTAAAACCGGTTCCCACCATTTTTTTCAGCATGACTTTTGATGAAAAACGGACTTTTTTGTTTTTCATGTTATGGATCAGTTGGGCTTAGATAAAAGCTGTTGAAACCCTTTACCCCGCTTGGATTTGGTTAATACTTGGTTTATTGGCTGCGCACCATTGGATAGTACGTCACCATACTTTAAAACCGGTTCCCACCATTTTTTTCAGCATGACTTTTGATGAAAAACGGACTTTTTTGTTTTTCATGTTATGGATCAGTTGGGCTTAGATAAAAGCTGTTGAAACCCTTTACCCCGCTTGGATTTGGTTAATACTTGGTTTATTGGCTGCGCACCATTGGATAGTACGTCACCATACTTTAAAACCGGTTCCCACCATTTTTTTCAGCATGACTTTTGATGAAAAACGGACTTTTTTGTTTTTCATGTTATGGATCAGTTGGGCTTAGATAAAAGCTGTTGAAACCCTTTACCCCGCTTGGATTTGGTTAATACTTGGTTTATTGGCTGCGCACCATTGGATAGTACGTCACCATACTTTAAAACCGGTTCCCACCATTTTTTTCAGCATGACTTTTGATGAAAAACGGACTTTTTTGTTTTTCATGTTATGGATCAGTTGGGCTTAGATAAAAGCTGTTGAAACCCTTTACCCCGCTTGGATTTGGTTAATACTTGGTTTATTGGCTGCGCACCATTGGATAGTACGTCACCATACTTTAAAACCGGTTCCCACCATTTTTTTCAGCATGACTTTTGATGAAAAACGGACTTTTTTGTTTTTCATGTTATGGATCAGTTGGGCTTAGATAAAAGCTGTTGAAACCCTTTACCCCGCTTGGATTTGGTTAATACTTGGTTTATTGGCTGCGCACCATTGGATAGTACGTCACCATACTTTAAAACCGGTTCCCACCATTTTTTTCAGCATGACTTTTGATGAAAAACGGACTTTTTTGTTTTTCATGTTATGGATCAGTTGGGCTTAGATAAAAGCTGTTGAAACCCTTTACCCCGCTTGGATTTGGTTAATACTTGGTTTATTGGCTGCGCACCATTGGATAGTACGTCACCATACTTTAAAACCGGTTCCCACCATTTTTTTCAGCATGACTTTTGATGAAAAACGGACTTTTTTGTTTTTCATGTTATGGATCAGTTGGGCTTAGATAAAAGCTGTTGAAACCCTTTACCCCGCTTGGATTTGGTTAATACTTGGTTTATTGGCTGCGCACCATTGGATAGTACGTCACCATACTTTAAAACCGGTTCCCACCATTTTTTTCAGCATGACTTTTGATGAAAAACGGACTTTTTTGTTTTTCATGTTATGGATCAGTTGGGCTTAGATAAAAGCTGTTGAAACCCTTTACCCCGCTTGGATTTGGTTAATACTTGGTTTATTGGCTGCGCACCATTGGATAGTACGTCACCATACTTTAAAACCGGTTCCCACCATTTTTTTCAGCATGACTTTTGATGAAAAACGGACTTTTTTGTTTTTCATGTTATGGATCAGTTGGGCTTAGATAAAAGCTGTTGAAACCCTTTACCCCGCTTGGATTTGGTTAATACTTGGTTTATTGGCTGCGCACCATTGGATAGTACGTCACCATACTTTAAAACCGGTTCCCACCATTTTTTTCAGCATGACTTTTGATGAAAAACGGACTTTTTTGTTTTTCATGTTATGGATCAGTTGGGCTTAGATAAAAGCTGTTGAAACCCTTTACCCCGCTTGGATTTGGTTAATACTTGGTTTATTGGCTGCGCACCATTGGATAGTACGTCACCATACTTTAAAACCGGTTCCCACCATTTTTTTCAGCATGACTTTTGATGAAAAACGGACTTTTTTGTTTTTCATGTTATGGATCAGTTGGGCTTAGATAAAAGCTGTTGAAACCCTTTACCCCGCTTGGATTTGGTTAATACTTGGTTTATTGGCTGCGCACCATTGGATAGTACGTCACCATACTTTAAAACCGGTTCCCACCATTTTTTTCAGCATGACTTTTGATGAAAAACGGACTTTTTTGTTTTTCATGTTATGGATCAGTTGGGCTTAGATAAAAGCTGTTGAAACCCTTTACCCCGCTTGGATTTGGTTAATACTTGGTTTATTGGCTGCGCACCATTGGATAGTACGTCACCATACTTTAAAACCGGTTCCCACCATTTTTTTCAGCATGACTTTTGATGAAAAACGGACTTTTTTGTTTTTCATGTTATGGATCAGTTGGGCTTAGATAAAAGCTGTTGAAACCCTTTACCCCGCTTGGATTTGGTTAATACTTGGTTTATTGGCTGCGCACCATTGGATAGTACGTCACCATACTTTAAAACCGGTTCCCACCATTTTTTTCAGCATGACTTTTGATGAAAAACGGACTTTTTTGTTTTTCATGTTATGGATCAGTTGGGCTTAGATAAAAGCTGTTGAAACCCTTTACCCCGCTTGGATTTGGTTAATACTTGGTTTATTGGCTGCGCACCATTGGATAGTACGTCACCATACTTTAAAACCGGTTCCCACCATTTTTTTCAGCATGACTTTTGATGAAAAACGGACTTTTTTGTTTTTCATGTTATGGATCAGTTGGGCTTAGATAAAAGCTGTTGAAACCCTTTACCCCGCTTGGATTTGGTTAATACTTGGTTTATTGGCTGCGCACCATTGGATAGTACGTCACCATACTTTAAAACCGGTTCCCACCATTTTTTTCAGCATGACTTTTGATGAAAAACGGACTTTTTTGTTTTTCATGTTATGGATCAGTTGGGCTTAGATAAAAGCTGTTGAAACCCTTTACCCCGCTTGGATTTGGTTAATACTTGGTTTATTGGCTGCGCACCATTGGATAGTACGTCACCATACTTTAAAACCGGTTCCCACCATTTTTTTCAGCATGACTTTTGATGAAAAACGGACTTTTTTGTTTTTCATGTTATGGATCAGTTGGGCTTAGATAAAAGCTGTTGAAACCCTTTACCCCGCTTGGATTTGGTTAATACTTGGTTTATTGGCTGCGCACCATTGGATAGTACGTCACCATACTTTAAAACCGGTTCCCACCATTTTTTTCAGCATGACTTTTGATGAAAAACGGACTTTTTTGTTTTTCATGTTATGGATCAGTTGGGCTTAGATAAAAGCTGTTGAAACCCTTTACCCCGCTTGGATTTGGTTAATACTTGGTTTATTGGCTGCGCACCATTGGATAGTACGTCACCATACTTTAAAACCGGTTCCCACCATTTTTTTCAGCATGACTTTTGATGAAAAACGGACTTTTTTGTTTTTCATGTTATGGATCAGTTGGGCTTAGATAAAAGCTGTTGAAACCCTTTACCCCGCTTGGATTTGGTTAATACTTGGTTTATTGGCTGCGCACCATTGGATAGTACGTCACCATACTTTAAAACCGGTTCCCACCATTTTTTTCAGCATGACTTTTGATGAAAAACGGACTTTTTTGTTTTTCATGTTATGGATCAGTTGGGCTTAGATAAAAGCTGTTGAAACCCTTTACCCCGCTTGGATTTGGTTAATACTTGGTTTATTGGCTGCGCACCATTGGATAGTACGTCACCATACTTTAAAACCGGTTCCCACCATTTTTTTCAGCATGACTTTTGATGAAAAACGGACTTTTTTGTTTTTCATGTTATGGATCAGTTGGGCTTAGATAAAAGCTGTTGAAACCCTTTACCCCGCTTGGATTTGGTTAATACTTGGTTTATTGGCTGCGCACCATTGGATAGTACGTCACCATACTTTAAAACCGGTTCCCACCATTTTTTTCAGCATGACTTTTGATGAAAAACGGACTTTTTTGTTTTTCATGTTATGGATCAGTTGGGCTTAGATAAAAGCTGTTGAAACCCTTTACCCCGCTTGGATTTGGTTAATACTTGGTTTATTGGCTGCGCACCATTGGATAGTACGTCACCATACTTTAAAACCGGTTCCCACCATTTTTTTCAGCATGACTTTTGATGAAAAACGGACTTTTTTGTTTTTCATGTTATGGATCAGTTGGGCTTAGATAAAAGCTGTTGAAACCCTTTACCCCGCTTGGATTTGGTTAATACTTGGTTTATTGGCTGCGCACCATTGGATAGTACGTCACCATACTTTAAAACCGGTTCCCACCATTTTTTTCAGCATGACTTTTGATGAAAAACGGACTTTTTTGTTTTTCATGTTATGGATCAGTTGGGCTTAGATAAAAGCTGTTGAAACCCTTTACCCCGCTTGGATTTGGTTAATACTTGGTTTATTGGCTGCGCACCATTGGATAGTACGTCACCATACTTTAAAACCGGTTCCCACCATTTTTTTCAGCATGACTTTTGATGAAAAACGGACTTTTTTGTTTTTCATGTTATGGATCAGTTGGGCTTAGATAAAAGCTGTTGAAACCCTTTACCCCGCTTGGATTTGGTTAATACTTGGTTTATTGGCTGCGCACCATTGGATAGTACGTCACCATACTTTAAAACCGGTTCCCACCATTTTTTTCAGCATGACTTTTGATGAAAAACGGACTTTTTTGTTTTTCATGTTATGGATCAGTTGGGCTTAGATAAAAGCTGTTGAAACCCTTTACCCCGCTTGGATTTGGTTAATACTTGGTTTATTGGCTGCGCACCATTGGATAGTACGTCACCATACTTTAAAACCGGTTCCCACCATTTTTTTCAGCATGACTTTTGATGAAAAACGGACTTTTTTGTTTTTCATGTTATGGATCAGTTGGGCTTAGATAAAAGCTGTTGAAACCCTTTACCCCGCTTGGATTTGGTTAATACTTGGTTTATTGGCTGCGCACCATTGGATAGTACGTCACCATACTTTAAAACCGGTTCCCACCATTTTTTTCAGCATGACTTTTGATGAAAAACGGACTTTTTTGTTTTTCATGTTATGGATCAGTTGGGCTTAGATAAAAGCTGTTGAAACCCTTTACCCCGCTTGGATTTGGTTAATACTTGGTTTATTGGCTGCGCACCATTGGATAGTACGTCACCATACTTTAAAACCGGTTCCCACCATTTTTTTCAGCATGACTTTTGATGAAAAACGGACTTTTTTGTTTTTCATGTTATGGATCAGTTGGGCTTAGATAAAAGCTGTTGAAACCCTTTACCCCGCTTGGATTTGGTTAATACTTGGTTTATTGGCTGCGCACCATTGGATAGTACGTCACCATACTTTAAAACCGGTTCCCACCATTTTTTTCAGCATGACTTTTGATGAAAAACGGACTTTTTTGTTTTTCATGTTATGGATCAGTTGGGCTTAGATAAAAGCTGTTGAAACCCTTTACCCCGCTTGGATTTGGTTAATACTTGGTTTATTGGCTGCGCACCATTGGATAGTACGTCACCATACTTTAAAACCGGTTCCCACCATTTTTTTCAGCATGACTTTTGATGAAAAACGGACTTTTTTGTTTTTCATGTTATGGATCAGTTGGGCTTAGATAAAAGCTGTTGAAACCCTTTACCCCGCTTGGATTTGGTTAATACTTGGTTTATTGGCTGCGCACCATTGGATAGTACGTCACCATACTTTAAAACCGGTTCCCACCATTTTTTTCAGCATGACTTTTGATGAAAAACGGACTTTTTTGTTTTTCATGTTATGGATCAGTTGGGCTTAGATAAAAGCTGTTGAAACCCTTTACCCCGCTTGGATTTGGTTAATACTTGGTTTATTGGCTGCGCACCATTGGATAGTACGTCACCATACTTTAAAACCGGTTCCCACCATTTTTTTCAGCATGACTTTTGATGAAAAACGGACTTTTTTGTTTTTCATGTTATGGATCAGTTGGGCTTAGATAAAAGCTGTTGAAACCCTTTACCCCGCTTGGATTTGGTTAATACTTGGTTTATTGGCTGCGCACCATTGGATAGTACGTCACCATACTTTAAAACCGGTTCCCACCATTTTTTTCAGCATGACTTTTGATGAAAAACGGACTTTTTTGTTTTTCATGTTATGGATCAGTTGGGCTTAGATAAAAGCTGTTGAAACCCTTTACCCCGCTTGGATTTGGTTAATACTTGGTTTATTGGCTGCGCACCATTGGATAGTACGTCACCATACTTTAAAACCGGTTCCCACCATTTTTTTCAGCATGACTTTTGATGAAAAACGGACTTTTTTGTTTTTCATGTTATGGATCAGTTGGGCTTAGATAAAAGCTGTTGAAACCCTTTACCCCGCTTGGATTTGGTTAATACTTGGTTTATTGGCTGCGCACCATTGGATAGTACGTCACCATACTTTAAAACCGGTTCCCACCATTTTTTTCAGCATGACTTTTGATGAAAAACGGACTTTTTTGTTTTTCATGTTATGGATCAGTTGGGCTTAGATAAAAGCTGTTGAAACCCTTTACCCCGCTTGGATTTGGTTAATACTTGGTTTATTGGCTGCGCACCATTGGATAGTACGTCACCATACTTTAAAACCGGTTCCCACCATTTTTTTCAGCATGACTTTTGATGAAAAACGGACTTTTTTGTTTTTCATGTTATGGATCAGTTGGGCTTAGATAAAAGCTGTTGAAACCCTTTACCCCGCTTGGATTTGGTTAATACTTGGTTTATTGGCTGCGCACCATTGGATAGTACGTCACCATACTTTAAAACCGGTTCCCACCATTTTTTTCAGCATGACTTTTGATGAAAAACGGACTTTTTTGTTTTTCATGTTATGGATCAGTTGGGCTTAGATAAAAGCTGTTGAAACCCTTTACCCCGCTTGGATTTGGTTAATACTTGGTTTATTGGCTGCGCACCATTGGATAGTACGTCACCATACTTTAAAACCGGTTCCCACCATTTTTTTCAGCATGACTTTTGATGAAAAACGGACTTTTTTGTTTTTCATGTTATGGATCAGTTGGGCTTAGATAAAAGCTGTTGAAACCCTTTACCCCGCTTGGATTTGGTTAATACTTGGTTTATTGGCTGCGCACCATTGGATAGTACGTCACCATACTTTAAAACCGGTTCCCACCATTTTTTTCAGCATGACTTTTGATGAAAAACGGACTTTTTTGTTTTTCATGTTATGGATCAGTTGGGCTTAGATAAAAGCTGTTGAAACCCTTTACCCCGCTTGGATTTGGTTAATACTTGGTTTATTGGCTGCGCACCATTGGATAGTACGTCACCATACTTTAAAACCGGTTCCCACCATTTTTTTCAGCATGACTTTTGATGAAAAACGGACTTTTTTGTTTTTCATGTTATGGATCAGTTGGGCTTAGATAAAAGCTGTTGAAACCCTTTACCCCGCTTGGATTTGGTTAATACTTGGTTTATTGGCTGCGCACCATTGGATAGTACGTCACCATACTTTAAAACCGGTTCCCACCATTTTTTTCAGCATGACTTTTGATGAAAAACGGACTTTTTTGTTTTTCATGTTATGGATCAGTTGGGCTTAGATAAAAGCTGTTGAAACCCTTTACCCCGCTTGGATTTGGTTAATACTTGGTTTATTGGCTGCGCACCATTGGATAGTACGTCACCATACTTTAAAACCGGTTCCCACCATTTTTTTCAGCATGACTTTTGATGAAAAACGGACTTTTTTGTTTTTCATGTTATGGATCAGTTGGGCTTAGATAAAAGCTGTTGAAACCCTTTACCCCGCTTGGATTTGGTTAATACTTGGTTTATTGGCTGCGCACCATTGGATAGTACGTCACCATACTTTAAAACCGGTTCCCACCATTTTTTTCAGCATGACTTTTGATGAAAAACGGACTTTTTTGTTTTTCATGTTATGGATCAGTTGGGCTTAGATAAAAGCTGTTGAAACCCTTTACCCCGCTTGGATTTGGTTAATACTTGGTTTATTGGCTGCGCACCATTGGATAGTACGTCACCATACTTTAAAACCGGTTCCCACCATTTTTTTCAGCATGACTTTTGATGAAAAACGGACTTTTTTGTTTTTCATGTTATGGATCAGTTGGGCTTAGATAAAAGCTGTTGAAACCCTTTACCCCGCTTGGATTTGGTTAATACTTGGTTTATTGGCTGCGCACCATTGGATAGTACGTCACCATACTTTAAAACCGGTTCCCACCATTTTTTTCAGCATGACTTTTGATGAAAAACGGACTTTTTTGTTTTTCATGTTATGGATCAGTTGGGCTTAGATAAAAGCTGTTGAAACCCTTTACCCCGCTTGGATTTGGTTAATACTTGGTTTATTGGCTGCGCACCATTGGATAGTACGTCACCATACTTTAAAACCGGTTCCCACCATTTTTTTCAGCATGACTTTTGATGAAAAACGGACTTTTTTGTTTTTCATGTTATGGATCAGTTGGGCTTAGATAAAAGCTGTTGAAACCCTTTACCCCGCTTGGATTTGGTTAATACTTGGTTTATTGGCTGCGCACCATTGGATAGTACGTCACCATACTTTAAAACCGGTTCCCACCATTTTTTTCAGCATGACTTTTGATGAAAAACGGACTTTTTTGTTTTTCATGTTATGGATCAGTTGGGCTTAGATAAAAGCTGTTGAAACCCTTTACCCCGCTTGGATTTGGTTAATACTTGGTTTATTGGCTGCGCACCATTGGATAGTACGTCACCATACTTTAAAACCGGTTCCCACCATTTTTTTCAGCATGACTTTTGATGAAAAACGGACTTTTTTGTTTTTCATGTTATGGATCAGTTGGGCTTAGATAAAAGCTGTTGAAACCCTTTACCCCGCTTGGATTTGGTTAATACTTGGTTTATTGGCTGCGCACCATTGGATAGTACGTCACCATACTTTAAAACCGGTTCCCACCATTTTTTTCAGCATGATTTTGATGAAAAACGGACTTTTTTGTTTTTCATGTTATGGATCAGTTGGGCTTAGATAAAAGCTGTTGAAACCCTTTACCCCGCTTGGATTTGGTTAATACTTGGTTTATTGGCTGCGCAGCCATTGGATAGTACGTCACCATACTTTAAAACCGGTTCCCACCATTTTTTTCAGCATGACTTTTGATGAAAAACGGACTTTTTTGTTTTTCATGTTATGGATCAGTTGGGCTTAGATAAAAGCTGTTGAAACCCTTTACCCCGCTTGGATTTGGTTAATACTTGGTTTATTGGCTGCGCACCATTGGATAGTACGTCACCATACTTTAAAACCGGTTCCCACCATTTTTTTCAGCATGACTTTTGATGAAAAACGGACTTTTTTGTTTTTCATGTTATGGATCAGTTGGGCTTAGATAAAAGCTGTTGAAACCCTTTACCCCGCTTGGATTTGGTTAATACTTGGTTTATTGGCTGCGCACCATTGGATAGTACGTCACCATACTTTAAAACCGGTTCCCACCATTTTTTTCAGCATGACTTTTGATGAAAAACGGACTTTTTTGTTTTTCATGTTATGGATCAGTTGGGCTTAGATAAAAGCTGTTGAAACCCTTTACCCCGCTTGGATTTGGTTAATACTTGGTTTATTGGCTGCGCACCATTGGATAGTACGTCACCATACTTTAAAACCGGTTCCCACCATTTTTTTCAGCATGACTTTTGATGAAAAACGGACTTTTTTGTTTTTCATGTTATGGATCAGTTGGGCTTAGATAAAAGCTGTTGAAACCCTTTACCCCGCTTGGATTTGGTTAATACTTGGTTTATTGGCTGCGCACCATTGGATAGTACGTCACCATACTTTAAAACCGGTTCCCACCATTTTTTTCAGCATGACTTTTGATGAAAAACGGACTTTTTTGTTTTTCATGTTATGGATCAGTTGGGCTTAGATAAAAGCTGTTGAAACCCTTTACCCCGCTTGGATTTGGTTAATACTTGGTTTATTGGCTGCGCACCATTGGATAGTACGTCACCATACTTTAAAACCGGTTCCCACCATTTTTTTCAGCATGACTTTTGATGAAAAACGGACTTTTTTGTTTTTCATGTTATGGATCAGTTGGGCTTAGATAAAAGCTGTTGAAACCCTTTACCCCGCTTGGATTTGGTTAATACTTGGTTTATTGGCTGCGCACCATTGGATAGTACGTCACCATACTTTAAAACCGGTTCCCACCATTTTTTTCAGCATGACTTTTGATGAAAAACGGACTTTTTTGTTTTTCATGTTATGGATCAGTTGGGCTTAGATAAAAGCTGTTGAAACCCTTTACCCCGCTTGGATTTGGTTAATACTTGGTTTATTGGCTGCGCACCATTGGATAGTACGTCACCATACTTTAAAACCGGTTCCCACCATTTTTTTCAGCATGACTTTTGATGAAAAACGGACTTTTTTGTTTTTCATGTTATGGATCAGTTGGGCTTAGATAAAAGCTGTTGAAACCCTTTACCCCGCTTGGATTTGGTTAATACTTGGTTTATTGGCTGCGCACCATTGGATAGTACGTCACCATACTTTAAAACCGGTTCCCACCATTTTTTTCAGCATGACTTTTGATGAAAAACGGACTTTTTTGTTTTTCATGTTATGGATCAGTTGGGCTTAGATAAAAGCTGTTGAAACCCTTTACCCCGCTTGGATTTGGTTAATACTTGGTTTATTGGCTGCGCACCATTGGATAGTACGTCACCATACTTTAAAACCGGTTCCCACCATTTTTTTCAGCATGACTTTTGATGAAAAACGGACTTTTTTGTTTTTCATGTTATGGATCAGTTGGGCTTAGATAAAAGCTGTTGAAACCCTTTACCCCGCTTGGATTTGGTTAATACTTGGTTTATTGGCTGCGCACCATTGGATAGTACGTCACCATACTTTAAAACCGGTTCCCACCATTTTTTTCAGCATGACTTTTGATGAAAAACGGACTTTTTTGTTTTTCATGTTATGGATCAGTTGGGCTTAGATAAAAGCTGTTGAAACCCTTTACCCCGCTTGGATTTGGTTAATACTTGGTTTATTGGCTGCGCACCATTGGATAGTACGTCACCATACTTTAAAACCGGTTCCCACCATTTTTTTCAGCATGACTTTTGATGAAAAACGGACTTTTTTGTTTTTCATGTTATGGATCAGTTGGGCTTAGATAAAAGCTGTTGAAACCCTTTACCCCGCTTGGATTTGGTTAATACTTGGTTTATTGGCTGCGCACCATTGGATAGTACGTCACCATACTTTAAAACCGGTTCCCACCATTTTTTTCAGCATGACTTTTGATGAAAAACGGACTTTTTTGTTTTTCATGTTATGGATCAGTTGGGCTTAGATAAAAGCTGTTGAAACCCTTTACCCCGCTTGGATTTGGTTAATACTTGGTTTATTGGCTGCGCACCATTGGATAGTACGTCACCATACTTTAAAACCGGTTCCCACCATTTTTTTCAGCATGACTTTTGATGAAAAACGGACTTTTTTGTTTTTCATGTTATGGATCAGTTGGGCTTAGATAAAAGCTGTTGAAACCCTTTACCCCGCTTGGATTTGGTTAATACTTGGTTTATTGGCTGCGCACCATTGGATAGTACGTCACCATACTTTAAAACCGGTTCCCACCATTTTTTTCAGCATGACTTTTGATGAAAAACGGACTTTTTTGTTTTTCATGTTATGGATCAGTTGGGCTTAGATAAAAGCTGTTGAAACCCTTTACCCCGCTTGGATTTGGTTAATACTTGGTTTATTGGCTGCGCACCATTGGATAGTACGTCACCATACTTTAAAACCGGTTCCCACCATTTTTTTCAGCATGACTTTTGATGAAAAACGGACTTTTTTGTTTTTCATGTTATGGATCAGTTGGGCTTAGATAAAAGCTGTTGAAACCCTTTACCCCGCTTGGATTTGGTTAATACTTGGTTTATTGGCTGCGCACCATTGGATAGTACGTCACCATACTTTAAAACCGGTTCCCACCATTTTTTTCAGCATGACTTTTGATGAAAAACGGACTTTTTTGTTTTTCATGTTATGGATCAGTTGGGCTTAGATAAAAGCTGTTGAAACCCTTTACCCCGCTTGGATTTGGTTAATACTTGGTTTATTGGCTGCGCACCATTGGATAGTACGTCACCATACTTTAAAACCGGTTCCCACCATTTTTTTCAGCATGACTTTTGATGAAAAACGGACTTTTTTGTTTTTCATGTTATGGATCAGTTGGGCTTAGATAAAAGCTGTTGAAACCCTTTACCCCGCTTGGATTTGGTTAATACTTGGTTTATTGGCTGCGCACCATTGGATAGTACGTCACCATACTTTAAAACCGGTTCCCACCATTTTTTTCAGCATGACTTTTGATGAAAAACGGACTTTTTTGTTTTTCATGTTATGGATCAGTTGGGCTTAGATAAAAGCTGTTGAAACCCTTTACCCCGCTTGGATTTGGTTAATACTTGGTTTATTGGCTGCGCACCATTGGATAGTACGTCACCATACTTTAAAACCGGTTCCCACCATTTTTTTCAGCATGACTTTTGATGAAAAACGGACTTTTTTGTTTTTCATGTTATGGATCAGTTGGGCTTAGATAAAAGCTGTTGAAACCCTTTACCCCGCTTGGATTTGGTTAATACTTGGTTTATTGGCTGCGCACCATTGGATAGTAC
The DNA here is from genome assembly GCA_030141615.1 of Unio pictorum. Classification (NCBI taxonomy): domain Eukaryota; kingdom Metazoa; phylum Mollusca; class Bivalvia; order Unionida; family Unionidae; genus Unio; species Unio pictorum. The sequence continues at coordinate 121,821 of JARLTB010000529.1, forward strand.
GTCACCATACTTTAAAACCGGTTCCCACCATTTTTTTCAGCATGACTTTTGATGAAAAACGGACTTTTTTGTTTTTCATGTTATGGATCAGTTGGGCTTAGATAAAAGCTGTTGAAACCCTTTACCCCGCTTGGATTTGGTTAATACTTGGTTTATTGGCTGCGCACCATTGGATAGTACGTCACCATACTTTAAAACCGGTTCCCACCATTTTTTTCAGCATGACTTTTGATGAAAAACGGACTTTTTTGTTTTTCATGTTATGGATCAGTTGGGCTTAGATAAAAGCTGTTGAAACCCTTTACCCCGCTTGGATTTGGTTAATACTTGGTTTATTGGCTGCGCACCATTGGATAGTACGTCACCATACTTTAAAACCGGTTCCCACCATTTTTTTCAGCATGACTTTTGATGAAAAACGGACTTTTTTGTTTTTCATGTTATGGATCAGTTGGGCTTAGATAAAAGCTGTTGAAACCCTTTACCCCGCTTGGATTTGGTTAATACTTGGTTTATTGGCTGCGCACCATTGGATAGTACGTCACCATACTTTAAAACCGGTTCCCACCATTTTTTTCAGCATGACTTTTGATGAAAAACGGACTTTTTTGTTTTTCATGTTATGGATCAGTTGGGCTTAGATAAAAGCTGTTGAAACCCTTTACCCCGCTTGGATTTGGTTAATACTTGGTTTATTGGCTGCGCACCATTGGATAGTACGTCACCATACTTTAAAACCGGTTCCCACCATTTTTTTCAGCATGACTTTTGATGAAAAACGGACTTTTTTGTTTTTCATGTTATGGATCAGTTGGGCTTAGATAAAAGCTGTTGAAACCCTTTACCCCGCTTGGATTTGGTTAATACTTGGTTTATTGGCTGCGCACCATTGGATAGTACGTCACCATACTTTAAAACCGGTTCCCACCATTTTTTTCAGCATGACTTTTGATGAAAAACGGACTTTTTTGTTTTTCATGTTATGGATCAGTTGGGCTTAGATAAAAGCTGTTGAAACCCTTTACCCCGCTTGGATTTGGTTAATACTTGGTTTATTGGCTGCGCACCATTGGATAGTACGTCACCATACTTTAAAACCGGTTCCCACCATTTTTTTCAGCATGACTTTTGATGAAAAACGGACTTTTTTGTTTTTCATGTTATGGATCAGTTGGGCTTAGATAAAAGCTGTTGAAACCCTTTACCCCGCTTGGATTTGGTTAATACTTGGTTTATTGGCTGCGCACCATTGGATAGTACGTCACCATACTTTAAAACCGGTTCCCACCATTTTTTTCAGCATGACTTTTGATGAAAAACGGACTTTTTTGTTTTTCATGTTATGGATCAGTTGGGCTTAGATAAAAGCTGTTGAAACCCTTTACCCCGCTTGGATTTGGTTAATACTTGGTTTATTGGCTGCGCACCATTGGATAGTACGTCACCATACTTTAAAACCGGTTCCCACCATTTTTTTCAGCATGACTTTTGATGAAAAACGGACTTTTTTGTTTTTCATGTTATGGATCAGTTGGGCTTAGATAAAAGCTGTTGAAACCCTTTACCCCGCTTGGATTTGGTTAATACTTGGTTTATTGGCTGCGCACCATTGGATAGTACGTCACCATACTTTAAAACCGGTTCCCACCATTTTTTTCAGCATGACTTTTGATGAAAAACGGACTTTTTTGTTTTTCATGTTATGGATCAGTTGGGCTTAGATAAAAGCTGTTGAAACCCTTTACCCCGCTTGGATTTGGTTAATACTTGGTTTATTGGCTGCGCACCATTGGATAGTACGTCACCATACTTTAAAACCGGTTCCCACCATTTTTTTCAGCATGACTTTTGATGAAAAACGGACTTTTTTGTTTTTCATGTTATGGATCAGTTGGGCTTAGATAAAAGCTGTTGAAACCCTTTACCCCGCTTGGATTTGGTTAATACTTGGTTTATTGGCTGCGCACCATTGGATAGTACGTCACCATACTTTAAAACCGGTTCCCACCATTTTTTTCAGCATGACTTTTGATGAAAAACGGACTTTTTTGTTTTTCATGTTATGGATCAGTTGGGCTTAGATAAAAGCTGTTGAAACCCTTTACCCCGCTTGGATTTGGTTAATACTTGGTTTATTGGCTGCGCACCATTGGATAGTACGTCACCATACTTTAAAACCGGTTCCCACCATTTTTTTCAGCATGACTTTTGATGAAAAACGGACTTTTTTGTTTTTCATGTTATGGATCAGTTGGGCTTAGATAAAAGCTGTTGAAACCCTTTACCCCGCTTGGATTTGGTTAATACTTGGTTTATTGGCTGCGCACCATTGGATAGTACGTCACCATACTTTAAAACCGGTTCCCACCATTTTTTTCAGCATGACTTTTGATGAAAAACGGACTTTTTTGTTTTTCATGTTATGGATCAGTTGGGCTTAGATAAAAGCTGTTGAAACCCTTTACCCCGCTTGGATTTGGTTAATACTTGGTTTATTGGCTGCGCACCATTGGATAGTACGTCACCATACTTTAAAACCGGTTCCCACCATTTTTTTCAGCATGACTTTTGATGAAAAACGGACTTTTTTGTTTTTCATGTTATGGATCAGTTGGGCTTAGATAAAAGCTGTTGAAACCCTTTACCCCGCTTGGATTTGGTTAATACTTGGTTTATTGGCTGCGCACCATTGGATAGTACGTCACCATACTTTAAAACCGGTTCCCACCATTTTTTTCAGCATGACTTTTGATGAAAAACGGACTTTTTTGTTTTTCATGTTATGGATCAGTTGGGCTTAGATAAAAGCTGTTGAAACCCTTTACCCCGCTTGGATTTGGTTAATACTTGGTTTATTGGCTGCGCACCATTGGATAGTACGTCACCATACTTTAAAACCGGTTCCCACCATTTTTTTCAGCATGACTTTTGATGAAAAACGGACTTTTTTGTTTTTCATGTTATGGATCAGTTGGGCTTAGATAAAAGCTGTTGAAACCCTTTACCCCGCTTGGATTTGGTTAATACTTGGTTTATTGGCTGCGCACCATTGGATAGTACGTCACCATACTTTAAAACCGGTTCCCACCATTTTTTTCAGCATGACTTTTGATGAAAAACGGACTTTTTTGTTTTTCATGTTATGGATCAGTTGGGCTTAGATAAAAGCTGTTGAAACCCTTTACCCCGCTTGGATTTGGTTAATACTTGGTTTATTGGCTGCGCACCATTGGATAGTACGTCACCATACTTTAAAACCGGTTCCCACCATTTTTTTCAGCATGACTTTTGATGAAAAACGGACTTTTTTGTTTTTCATGTTATGGATCAGTTGGGCTTAGATAAAAGCTGTTGAAACCCTTTACCCCGCTTGGATTTGGTTAATACTTGGTTTATTGGCTGCGCACCATTGGATAGTACGTCACCATACTTTAAAACCGGTTCCCACCATTTTTTTCAGCATGACTTTTGATGAAAAACGGACTTTTTTGTTTTTCATGTTATGGATCAGTTGGGCTTAGATAAAAGCTGTTGAAACCCTTTACCCCGCTTGGATTTGGTTAATACTTGGTTTATTGGCTGCGCACCATTGGATAGTACGTCACCATACTTTAAAACCGGTTCCCACCATTTTTTTCAGCATGACTTTTGATGAAAAACGGACTTTTTTGTTTTTCATGTTATGGATCAGTTGGGCTTAGATAAAAGCTGTTGAAACCCTTTACCCCGCTTGGATTTGGTTAATACTTGGTTTATTGGCTGCGCACCATTGGATAGTACGTCACCATACTTTAAAACCGGTTCCCACCATTTTTTTCAGCATGACTTTTGATGAAAAACGGACTTTTTTGTTTTTCATGTTATGGATCAGTTGGGCTTAGATAAAAGCTGTTGAAACCCTTTACCCCGCTTGGATTTGGTTAATACTTGGTTTATTGGCTGCGCACCATTGGATAGTACGTCACCATACTTTAAAACCGGTTCCCACCATTTTTTTCAGCATGACTTTTGATGAAAAACGGACTTTTTTGTTTTTCATGTTATGGATCAGTTGGGCTTAGATAAAAGCTGTTGAAACCCTTTACCCCGCTTGGATTTGGTTAATACTTGGTTTATTGGCTGCGCACCATTGGATAGTACGTCACCATACTTTAAAACCGGTTCCCACCATTTTTTTCAGCATGACTTTTGATGAAAAACGGACTTTTTTGTTTTTCATGTTATGGATCAGTTGGGCTTAGATAAAAGCTGTTGAAACCCTTTACCCCGCTTGGATTTGGTTAATACTTGGTTTATTGGCTGCGCACCATTGGATAGTACGTCACCATACTTTAAAACCGGTTCCCACCATTTTTTTCAGCATGACTTTTGATGAAAAACGGACTTTTTTGTTTTTCATGTTATGGATCAGTTGGGCTTAGATAAAAGCTGTTGAAACCCTTTACCCCGCTTGGATTTGGTTAATACTTGGTTTATTGGCTGCGCACCATTGGATAGTACGTCACCATACTTTAAAACCGGTTCCCACCATTTTTTTCAGCATGACTTTTGATGAAAAACGGACTTTTTTGTTTTTCATGTTATGGATCAGTTGGGCTTAGATAAAAGCTGTTGAAACCCTTTACCCCGCTTGGATTTGGTTAATACTTGGTTTATTGGCTGCGCACCATTGGATAGTACGTCACCATACTTTAAAACCGGTTCCCACCATTTTTTTCAGCATGACTTTTGATGAAAAACGGACTTTTTTGTTTTTCATGTTATGGATCAGTTGGGCTTAGATAAAAGCTGTTGAAACCCTTTACCCCGCTTGGATTTGGTTAATACTTGGTTTATTGGCTGCGCACCATTGGATAGTACGTCACCATACTTTAAAACCGGTTCCCACCATTTTTTTCAGCATGACTTTTGATGAAAAACGGACTTTTTTGTTTTTCATGTTATGGATCAGTTGGGCTTAGATAAAAGCTGTTGAAACCCTTTACCCCGCTTGGATTTGGTTAATACTTGGTTTATTGGCTGCGCACCATTGGATAGTACGTCACCATACTTTAAAACCGGTTCCCACCATTTTTTTCAGCATGACTTTTGATGAAAAACGGACTTTTTTGTTTTTCATGTTATGGATCAGTTGGGCTTAGATAAAAGCTGTTGAAACCCTTTACCCCGCTTGGATTTGGTTAATACTTGGTTTATTGGCTGCGCACCATTGGATAGTACGTCACCATACTTTAAAACCGGTTCCCACCATTTTTTTCAGCATGACTTTTGATGAAAAACGGACTTTTTTGTTTTTCATGTTATGGATCAGTTGGGCTTAGATAAAAGCTGTTGAAACCCTTTACCCCGCTTGGATTTGGTTAATACTTGGTTTATTGGCTGCGCACCATTGGATAGTACGTCACCATACTTTAAAACCGGTTCCCACCATTTTTTTCAGCATGACTTTTGATGAAAAACGGACTTTTTTGTTTTTCATGTTATGGATCAGTTGGGCTTAGATAAAAGCTGTTGAAACCCTTTACCCCGCTTGGATTTGGTTAATACTTGGTTTATTGGCTGCGCACCATTGGATAGTACGTCACCATACTTTAAAACCGGTTCCCACCATTTTTTTCAGCATGACTTTTGATGAAAAACGGACTTTTTTGTTTTTCATGTTATGGATCAGTTGGGCTTAGATAAAAGCTGTTGAAACCCTTTACCCCGCTTGGATTTGGTTAATACTTGGTTTATTGGCTGCGCACCATTGGATAGTACGTCACCATACTTTAAAACCGGTTCCCACCATTTTTTTCAGCATGACTTTTGATGAAAAACGGACTTTTTTGTTTTTCATGTTATGGATCAGTTGGGCTTAGATAAAAGCTGTTGAAACCCTTTACCCCGCTTGGATTTGGTTAATACTTGGTTTATTGGCTGCGCACCATTGGATAGTACGTCACCATACTTTAAAACCGGTTCCCACCATTTTTTTCAGCATGACTTTTGATGAAAAACGGACTTTTTTGTTTTTCATGTTATGGATCAGTTGGGCTTAGATAAAAGCTGTTGAAACCCTTTACCCCGCTTGGATTTGGTTAATACTTGGTTTATTGGCTGCGCACCATTGGATAGTACGTCACCATACTTTAAAACCGGTTCCCACCATTTTTTTCAGCATGACTTTTGATGAAAAACGGACTTTTTTGTTTTTCATGTTATGGATCAGTTGGGCTTAGATAAAAGCTGTTGAAACCCTTTACCCCGCTTGGATTTGGTTAATACTTGGTTTATTGGCTGCGCACCATTGGATAGTACGTCACCATACTTTAAAACCGGTTCCCACCATTTTTTTCAGCATGACTTTTGATGAAAAACGGACTTTTTTGTTTTTCATGTTATGGATCAGTTGGGCTTAGATAAAAGCTGTTGAAACCCTTTACCCCGCTTGGATTTGGTTAATACTTGGTTTATTGGCTGCGCACCATTGGATAGTACGTCACCATACTTTAAAACCGGTTCCCACCATTTTTTTCAGCATGACTTTTGATGAAAAACGGACTTTTTTGTTTTTCATGTTATGGATCAGTTGGGCTTAGATAAAAGCTGTTGAAACCCTTTACCCCGCTTGGATTTGGTTAATACTTGGTTTATTGGCTGCGCACCATTGGATAGTACGTCACCATACTTTAAAACCGGTTCCCACCATTTTTTTCAGCATGACTTTTGATGAAAAACGGACTTTTTTGTTTTTCATGTTATGGATCAGTTGGGCTTAGATAAAAGCTGTTGAAACCCTTTACCCCGCTTGGATTTGGTTAATACTTGGTTTATTGGCTGCGCACCATTGGATAGTACGTCACCATACTTTAAAACCGGTTCCCACCATTTTTTTCAGCATGACTTTTGATGAAAAACGGACTTTTTTGTTTTTCATGTTATGGATCAGTTGGGCTTAGATAAAAGCTGTTGAAACCCTTTACCCCGCTTGGATTTGGTTAATACTTGGTTTATTGGCTGCGCACCATTGGATAGTACGTCACCATACTTTAAAACCGGTTCCCACCATTTTTTTCAGCATGACTTTTGATGAAAAACGGACTTTTTTGTTTTTCATGTTATGGATCAGTTGGGCTTAGATAAAAGCTGTTGAAACCCTTTACCCCGCTTGGATTTGGTTAATACTTGGTTTATTGGCTGCGCACCATTGGATAGTACGTCACCATACTTTAAAACCGGTTCCCACCATTTTTTTCAGCATGACTTTTGATGAAAAACGGACTTTTTTGTTTTTCATGTTATGGATCAGTTGGGCTTAGATAAAAGCTGTTGAAACCCTTTACCCCGCTTGGATTTGGTTAATACTTGGTTTATTGGCTGCGCACCATTGGATAGTACGTCACCATACTTTAAAACCGGTTCCCACCATTTTTTTCAGCATGACTTTTGATGAAAAACGGACTTTTTTGTTTTTCATGTTATGGATCAGTTGGGCTTAGATAAAAGCTGTTGAAACCCTTTACCCCGCTTGGATTTGGTTAATACTTGGTTTATTGGCTGCGCACCATTGGATAGTACGTCACCATACTTTAAAACCGGTTCCCACCATTTTTTTCAGCATGACTTTTGATGAAAAACGGACTTTTTTGTTTTTCATGTTATGGATCAGTTGGGCTTAGATAAAAGCTGTTGAAACCCTTTACCCCGCTTGGATTTGGTTAATACTTGGTTTATTGGCTGCGCACCATTGGATAGTACGTCACCATACTTTAAAACCGGTTCCCACCATTTTTTTCAGCATGACTTTTGATGAAAAACGGACTTTTTTGTTTTTCATGTTATGGATCAGTTGGGCTTAGATAAAAGCTGTTGAAACCCTTTACCCCGCTTGGATTTGGTTAATACTTGGTTTATTGGCTGCGCACCATTGGATAGTACGTCACCATACTTTAAAACCGGTTCCCACCATTTTTTTCAGCATGACTTTTGATGAAAAACGGACTTTTTTGTTTTTCATGTTATGGATCAGTTGGGCTTAGATAAAAGCTGTTGAAACCCTTTACCCCGCTTGGATTTGGTTAATACTTGGTTTATTGGCTGCGCACCATTGGATAGTACGTCACCATACTTTAAAACCGGTTCCCACCATTTTTTTCAGCATGACTTTTGATGAAAAACGGACTTTTTTGTTTTTCATGTTATGGATCAGTTGGGCTTAGATAAAAGCTGTTGAAACCCTTTACCCCGCTTGGATTTGGTTAATACTTGGTTTATTGGCTGCGCACCATTGGATAGTACGTCACCATACTTTAAAACCGGTTCCCACCATTTTTTTCAGCATGACTTTTGATGAAAAACGGACTTTTTTGTTTTTCATGTTATGGATCAGTTGGGCTTAGATAAAAGCTGTTGAAACCCTTTACCCCGCTTGGATTTGGTTAATACTTGGTTTATTGGCTGCGCACCATTGGATAGTACGTCACCATACTTTAAAACCGGTTCCCACCATTTTTTTCAGCATGACTTTTGATGAAAAACGGACTTTTTTGTTTTTCATGTTATGGATCAGTTGGGCTTAGATAAAAGCTGTTGAAACCCTTTACCCCGCTTGGATTTGGTTAATACTTGGTTTATTGGCTGCGCACCATTGGATAGTACGTCACCATACTTTAAAACCGGTTCCCACCATTTTTTTCAGCATGACTTTTGATGAAAAACGGACTTTTTTGTTTTTCATGTTATGGATCAGTTGGGCTTAGATAAAAGCTGTTGAAACCCTTTACCCCGCTTGGATTTGGTTAATACTTGGTTTATTGGCTGCGCACCATTGGATAGTACGTCACCATACTTTAAAACCGGTTCCCACCATTTTTTTCAGCATGACTTTTGATGAAAAACGGACTTTTTTGTTTTTCATGTTATGGATCAGTTGGGCTTAGATAAAAGCTGTTGAAACCCTTTACCCCGCTTGGATTTGGTTAATACTTGGTTTATTGGCTGCGCACCATTGGATAGTACGTCACCATACTTTAAAACCGGTTCCCACCATTTTTTTCAGCATGACTTTTGATGAAAAACGGACTTTTTTGTTTTTCATGTTATGGATCAGTTGGGCTTAGATAAAAGCTGTTGAAACCCTTTACCCCGCTTGGATTTGGTTAATACTTGGTTTATTGGCTGCGCACCATTGGATAGTACGTCACCATACTTTAAAACCGGTTCCCACCATTTTTTTCAGCATGACTTTTGATGAAAAACGGACTTTTTTGTTTTTCATGTTATGGATCAGTTGGGCTTAGATAAAAGCTGTTGAAACCCTTTACCCCGCTTGGATTTGGTTAATACTTGGTTTATTGGCTGCGCACCATTGGATAGTACGTCACCATACTTTAAAACCGGTTCCCACCATTTTTTTCAGCATGACTTTTGATGAAAAACGGACTTTTTTGTTTTTCATGTTATGGATCAGTTGGGCTTAGATAAAAGCTGTTGAAACCCTTTACCCCGCTTGGATTTGGTTAATACTTGGTTTATTGGCTGCGCACCATTGGATAGTACGTCACCATACTTTAAAACCGGTTCCCACCATTTTTTTCAGCATGACTTTTGATGAAAAACGGACTTTTTTGTTTTTCATGTTATGGATCAGTTGGGCTTAGATAAAAGCTGTTGAAACCCTTTACCCCGCTTGGATTTGGTTAATACTTGGTTTATTGGCTGCGCACCATTGGATAGTACGTCACCATACTTTAAAACCGGTTCCCACCATTTTTTTCAGCATGACTTTTGATGAAAAACGGACTTTTTTGTTTTTCATGTTATGGATCAGTTGGGCTTAGATAAAAGCTGTTGAAACCCTTTACCCCGCTTGGATTTGGTTAATACTTGGTTTATTGGCTGCGCACCATTGGATAGTACGTCACCATACTTTAAAACCGGTTCCCACCATTTTTTTCAGCATGACTTTTGATGAAAAACGGACTTTTTTGTTTTTCATGTTATGGATCAGTTGGGCTTAGATAAAAGCTGTTGAAACCCTTTACCCCGCTTGGATTTGGTTAATACTTGGTTTATTGGCTGCGCACCATTGGATAGTACGTCACCATACTTTAAAACCGGTTCCCACCATTTTTTTCAGCATGACTTTTGATGAAAAACGGACTTTTTTGTTTTTCATGTTATGGATCAGTTGGGCTTAGATAAAAGCTGTTGAAACCCTTTACCCCGCTTGGATTTGGTTAATACTTGGTTTATTGGCTGCGCACCATTGGATAGTACGTCACCATACTTTAAAACCGGTTCCCACCATTTTTTTCAGCATGACTTTTGATGAAAAACGGACTTTTTTGTTTTTCATGTTATGGATCAGTTGGGCTTAGATAAAAGCTGTTGAAACCCTTTACCCCGCTTGGATTTGGTTAATACTTGGTTTATTGGCTGCGCACCATTGGATAGTACGTCACCATACTTTAAAACCGGTTCCCACCATTTTTTTCAGCATGACTTTTGATGAAAAACGGACTTTTTTGTTTTTCATGTTATGGATCAGTTGGGCTTAGATAAAAGCTGTTGAAACCCTTTACCCCGCTTGGATTTGGTTAATACTTGGTTTATTGGCTGCGCACCATTGGATAGTACGTCACCATACTTTAAAACCGGTTCCCACCATTTTTTTCAGCATGACTTTTGATGAAAAACGGACTTTTTTGTTTTTCATGTTATGGATCAGTTGGGCTTAGATAAAAGCTGTTGAAACCCTTTACCCCGCTTGGATTTGGTTAATACTTGGTTTATTGGCTGCGCACCATTGGATAGTACGTCACCATACTTTAAAACCGGTTCCCACCATTTTTTTCAGCATGACTTTTGATGAAAAACGGACTTTTTTGTTTTTCATGTTATGGATCAGTTGGGCTTAGATAAAAGCTGTTGAAACCCTTTACCCCGCTTGGATTTGGTTAATACTTGGTTTATTGGCTGCGCACCATTGGATAGTACGTCACCATACTTTAAAACCGGTTCCCACCATTTTTTTCAGCATGACTTTTGATGAAAAACGGACTTTTTTGTTTTTCATGTTATGGATCAGTTGGGCTTAGATAAAAGCTGTTGAAACCCTTTACCCCGCTTGGATTTGGTTAATACTTGGTTTATTGGCTGCGCACCATTGGATAGTACGTCACCATACTTTAAAACCGGTTCCCACCATTTTTTTCAGCATGACTTTTGATGAAAAACGGACTTTTTTGTTTTTCATGTTATGGATCAGTTGGGCTTAGATAAAAGCTGTTGAAACCCTTTACCCCGCTTGGATTTGGTTAATACTTGGTTTATTGGCTGCGCACCATTGGATAGTACGTCACCATACTTTAAAACCGGTTCCCACCATTTTTTTCAGCATGACTTTTGATGAAAAACGGACTTTTTTGTTTTTCATGTTATGGATCAGTTGGGCTTAGATAAAAGCTGTTGAAACCCTTTACCCCGCTTGGATTTGGTTAATACTTGGTTTATTGGCTGCGCACCATTGGATAGTACGTCACCATACTTTAAAACCGGTTCCCACCATTTTTTTCAGCATGACTTTTGATGAAAAACGGACTTTTTTGTTTTTCATGTTATGGATCAGTTGGGCTTAGATAAAAGCTGTTGAAACCCTTTACCCCGCTTGGATTTGGTTAATACTTGGTTTATTGGCTGCGCACCATTGGATAGTACGTCACCATACTTTAAAACCGGTTCCCACCATTTTTTTCAGCATGACTTTTGATGAAAAACGGACTTTTTTGTTTTTCATGTTATGGATCAGTTGGGCTTAGATAAAAGCTGTTGAAACCCTTTACCCCGCTTGGATTTGGTTAATACTTGGTTTATTGGCTGCGCACCATTGGATAGTACGTCACCATACTTTAAAACCGGTTCCCACCATTTTTTTCAGCATGACTTTTGATGAAAAACGGACTTTTTTGTTTTTCATGTTATGGATCAGTTGGGCTTAGATAAAAGCTGTTGAAACCCTTTACCCCGCTTGGATTTGGTTAATACTTGGTTTATTGGCTGCGCACCATTGGATAGTACGTCACCATACTTTAAAACCGGTTCCCACCATTTTTTTCAGCATGACTTTTGATGAAAAACGGACTTTTTTGTTTTTCATGTTATGGATCAGTTGGGCTTAGATAAAAGCTGTTGAAACCCTTTACCCCGCTTGGATTTGGTTAATACTTGGTTTATTGGCTGCGCACCATTGGATAGTACGTCACCATACTTTAAAACCGGTTCCCACCATTTTTTTCAGCATGACTTTTGATGAAAAACGGACTTTTTTGTTTTTCATGTTATGGATCAGTTGGGCTTAGATAAAAGCTGTTGAAACCCTTTACCCCGCTTGGATTTGGTTAATACTTGGTTTATTGGCTGCGCACCATTGGATAGTACGTCACCATACTTTAAAACCGGTTCCCACCATTTTTTTCAGCATGACTTTTGATGAAAAACGGACTTTTTTGTTTTTCATGTTATGGATCAGTTGGGCTTAGATAAAAGCTGTTGAAACCCTTTACCCCGCTTGGATTTGGTTAATACTTGGTTTATTGGCTGCGCACCATTGGATAGTACGTCACCATACTTTAAAACCGGTTCCCACCATTTTTTTCAGCATGACTTTTGATGAAAAACGGACTTTTTTGTTTTTCATGTTATGGATCAGTTGGGCTTAGATAAAAGCTGTTGAAACCCTTTACCCCGCTTGGATTTGGTTAATACTTGGTTTATTGGCTGCGCACCATTGGATAGTACGTCACCATACTTTAAAACCGGTTCCCACCATTTTTTTCAGCATGACTTTTGATGAAAAACGGACTTTTTTGTTTTTCATGTTATGGATCAGTTGGGCTTAGATAAAAGCTGTTGAAACCCTTTACCCCGCTTGGATTTGGTTAATACTTGGTTTATTGGCTGCGCACCATTGGATAGTACGTCACCATACTTTAAAACCGGTTCCCACCATTTTTTTCAGCATGACTTTTGATGAAAAACGGACTTTTTTGTTTTTCATGTTATGGATCAGTTGGGCTTAGATAAAAGCTGTTGAAACCCTTTACCCCGCTTGGATTTGGTTAATACTTGGTTTATTGGCTGCGCACCATTGGATAGTACGTCACCATACTTTAAAACCGGTTCCCACCATTTTTTTCAGCATGACTTTTGGTGAAAAACGGACTTTTTTGTTTTTCATGTTATGGATCAGTTGGGCTTAGATAAAAGCTGTTGAAACCCTTTACCCCGCTTGGATTTGGTTAATACTTGGTTTATTGGCTGCGCACCATTGGATAGTACGTCACCATACTTTAAAACCGGTTCCCACCATTTTTTTCAGCATGACTTTTGATGAAAAACGGACTTTTTTGTTTTTCATGTTATGGATCAGTTGGGCTTAGATAAAAGCTGTTGAAACCCTTTACCCCGCTTGGATTTGGTTAATACTTGGTTTATTGGCTGCGCACCATTGGATAGTACGTCACCATACTTTAAAACCGGTTCCCACCATTTTTTTCAGCATGACTTTTGATGAAAAACGGACTTTTTTGTTTTTCATGTTATGGATCAGTTGGGCTTAGATAAAAGCTGTTGAAACCCTTTACCCCGCTTGGATTTGGTTAATACTTGGTTTATTGGCTGCGCACCATTGGATAGTACGTCACCATACTTTAAAACCGGTTCCCACCATTTTTTTCAGCATGACTTTTGATGAAAAACGGACTTTTTTGTTTTTCATGTTATGGATCAGTTGGGCTTAGATAAAAGCTGTTGAAACCCTTTACCCCGCTTGGATTTGGTTAATACTTGGTTTATTGGCTGCGCACCATTGGATAGTACGTCACCATACTTTAAAACCGGTTCCCACCATTTTTTTCAGCATGACTTTTGATGAAAAACGGACTTTTTTGTTTTTCATGTTATGGATCAGTTGGGCTTAGATAAAAGCTGTTGAAACCCTTTACCCCGCTTGGATTTGGTTAATACTTGGTTTATTGGCTGCGCACCATTGGATAGTACGTCACCATACTTTAAAACCGGTTCCCACCATTTTTTTCAGCATGACTTTTGATGAAAAACGGACTTTTTTGTTTTTCATGTTATGGATCAGTTGGGCTTAGATAAAAGCTGTTGAAACCCTTTACCCCGCTTGGATTTGGTTAATACTTGGTTTATTGGCTGCGCACCATTGGATAGTACGTCACCATACTTTAAAACCGGTTCCCACCATTTTTTTCAGCATGACTTTTGATGAAAAACGGACTTTTTTGTTTTTCATGTTATGGATCAGTTGGGCTTAGATAAAAGCTGTTGAAACCCTTTACCCCGCTTGGATTTGGTTAATACTTGGTTTATTGGCTGCGCACCATTGGATAGTACGTCACCATACTTTAAAACCGGTTCCCACCATTTTTTTCAGCATGACTTTTGATGAAAAACGGACTTTTTTGTTTTTCATGTTATGGATCAGTTGGGCTTAGATAAAAGCTGTTGAAACCCTTTACCCCGCTTGGATTTGGTTAATACTTGGTTTATTGGCTGCGCACCATTGGATAGTACGTCACCATACTTTAAAACCGGTTCCCACCATTTTTTTCAGCATGACTTTTGATGAAAAACGGACTTTTTTGTTTTTCATGTTATGGATCAGTTGGGCTTAGATAAAAGCTGTTGAAACCCTTTACCCCGCTTGGATTTGGTTAATACTTGGTTTATTGGCTGCGCACCATTGGATAGTACGTCACCATACTTTAAAACCGGTTCCCACCATTTTTTTCAGCATGACTTTTGATGAAAAACGGACTTTTTTGTTTTTCATGTTATGGATCAGTTGGGCTTAGATAAAAGCTGTTGAAACCCTTTACCCCGCTTGGATTTGGTTAATACTTGGTTTATTGGCTGCGCACCATTGGATAGTACGTCACCATACTTTAAAACCGGTTCCCACCATTTTTTTCAGCATGACTTTTGATGAAAAACGGACTTTTTTGTTTTTCATGTTATGGATCAGTTGGGCTTAGATAAAAGCTGTTGAAACCCTTTACCCCGCTTGGATTTGGTTAATACTTGGTTTATTGGCTGCGCACCATTGGATAGTACGTCACCATACTTTAAAACCGGTTCCCACCATTTTTTTCAGCATGACTTTAGCAGCAGAGAGGGTGAACAGACCAGCCTTTTTAGGCGTCAATTTAGTAAACTATTGCTTCCTTGAAAATACTTTTACAAGCGTCAATTTAGCAAACTGAGGCTTCCCGAAATTGCTTATATAGGCGTCAATTTAGCAAACTGAGGCTTCCTCAAAAATGCTTAATAGAAGCCTCCATTCAGCAAAATAGCAGTAAAAAAAAAAGACGCCATTTAGTTGACGTTCACCTCCTCGGCTGCTAATGCGCTAACAATTTTTTTACGATGAAAGTCTTTAAGACGAAAATCCTTTCAGGATGAAAGTCTTTAGGACTTTACAAACAAACTAATTTGCAAAACTTCACCTCGTAGATCAATTAAATTATTAGATTGGTCAGTGAGTTTGAAATTAATTCTCGTTAACAAATTATTATGACATCTCATATAGACTAGATTAGTTGGGTCTTCAATAATTAGAAATCCTGGAGGAGCTGTTGGTGCAAATGAATATAAAATATACCCCTGCTGAGCTTGATTTGTTTGCTCAAGATTTATTTGATAGTTTCCTTCGATAACGTCACATACTAAATTCAATGATATCACCGAGGATATATTTACGTTGTTTGGAGCGATATGTCTACCACCACCATCTGGGTCGTTATTAAACTTTAGAATATTTACTGTAGGATTCTTCGATTTTTTCCAATTATCGTGGATTCTTTTGAACCCAATATCAATAGCATCGTTAAGTTGTTTTTTTAGTTTATCGGGATCATATCCAGGGATTTTAAAATCTTTAATCTCCGTTTTATTAATTTTGTATATATCCGCAAAAACATCATGTGATATCTCATCGTTCAATACTTCATGAATAATTAATGAGTGGAATACTTTCATATCATAAATGATTTTATTAGCTGTTTCTATGATGCTGATAAATTCATCTTGTGTGAGAGAGCCGGATTTAAGAGATATTAGCAGTAGTGAAAAATCATTATTCATTGCTGTAAAATTATTGTTAATAAATAGAACGTTAATAACGAGAGCATTATAGTGGGGGGAGGAGGATTTAATTATGATTTTTTCGGCAGTATGATCTCGATAAGTCTTGATTTCATTAACGGGTTTTATTTTATCGGTGATATAATTGGATTTTTTGGGTTCGGGTGGAAAATCCTTCGAATTTTCTCGCGAGTTATCCGGTGGTAATTCAGGCCATCCTAACACTGATCTTATAGAACTCTGATAAATATCTACAACATACCCAGGGGAATTAATCTCGATCGCAGATGATAACGTCGGCTCGTGAACCGTTATAGCGATTTTCGATTCTTTTCCGGTGAGAGATTTAATTCTTCGTTGAAATTCAGCGTTGATCTGTTCGATTTGATATGACCCAGTTGGTAACGAGACAACGTTCCAGTCTGGGGTTCCGTCTTCACGATTTTTCCATGCGAACACCAAGGAATTATTTGGTTGTTGACCACCAAATGCTACCGATCTGATATTGGGCCAGCTATGATACACTCGTAGTTTTGCTAACGCGATCTCGCTCACGGGAACAGGAATTGGAAAATTCACACTGAATTCGGGACGCTTTGAGGTTACTGATATTGTGCTTGTTTTCACCGGTGTTGTATTTGTTACTATTTGTTGAAGTAGTTCTTGCGACGACATTATTATTATTAGTATTCTCTAATTTTAACATTGTTGATTTATATAATTGAGCCATCGTTGAAAATTCGCTATCTGATATTGTTGTGTCATCGAGTGATGATGATATCAACGAGGATAATTGCGAGTAACCGGCAGATGCAATGTGAAATTTAATTACATAATTGTGTAGTTTACTCTGGCTACACGATGATAGTTTTTTTTGTGATCCCGGTTAATATCCCGGCGATTGTAGCTATCGAAGAAATAACTATTGGAACTACGACCGGAGCAATCATTGTAACCGAAGATAGTATTATCCCAGCAGCAGTGATTACTCCCGACACTGAGTATACGGTGATATCAACTGCGGTTATTCTTCGTTGGTATTTTTTGATTTTTATTTGATACTCCTCACAGAGAGAGCTGAGTTTAGTTTGAAATTCTCTGACTTGATCATAGCGATACTGATTCGATGATGGAGTCATTTTATTTTAAAAGCGCTAGCATTTTCAATTGCAAATCCTTCGATTTCCTATTTACTTAAATCCACTACGAATTCTACGTACCACGTTACTGAAACCCTGATTAGATTTCTATCTGTGGTCGTTATCGTGAATTGTTCAGTTGTATCCTTGTCGATGATCGTTGATATCGTATTATTGACTCCAGATGAACTACTTGATGATATATTAAATTGATTCGGTGATACTATTGTTAATCGATAAATACCCTTAACTGCTGCGGTTATGTTTAAAATGTTGTTTGTGGGAGTCCACGCAAATGATCCGTGTTGAATTGTGTATACGATATTGTTGGTGCTCTTATGAGGAATTTTTATTTTTTCAATGACGCTTATCATCCTCGTTGCATCCGTTACGATGTTATTAGTGGTCGTTTTAAGCTCATCGATGGATTTTTTAATATCAGGAAGGGTTATTTCAATTTTATCAAATGAGGTTCCAATAAACTTGTCAATGATGTTTTTACGAAACGATGAAAACTGTTTCACGTGTTTTTCATATTCGGATTGAAGAGTTGCTAGTTCCAACATAGAATCTTTTATCGAGGTGAGTTTTGGTGTGGTCACTGGTGGATTTCCAAAAAATTCTAGCAGGGGTTTGTCAATTTGGTCAATTGTATTTCTTTGTGTTTCAGTAAACCGATTAAATACAACTATATGATCATCATACTTATCATTGAGTGATTTCAATGAATTCGCCGTGTTATCGAATGTTGCTAATTTATCTGTAATCGTTGAAACAAGTACACCTGGTTTGAGTTTACCCCCATCAGAAAATAACGCGATAGTATCCTCTGCTGCATCTCGTCGTTTAACTAAAATATCATCGAGGGAGACATTACTGGTTTTCAATTTACCCTGACGATCTTGAAATACAACTATTTCACCAGGATCAACACTTGCTAGGTTCAATGTTTCGGCTATTTCATCTTCGATTAGTTTTTTAATATTCTTGATTTTATCAAGGATTTCAACTCCACCATCAGGTTTTTTCAGCGTTGATAAAGGTCGTCCCCAAATATCAATCATTGTTATCATAGAAATATTTTCACTGTCTAAATTCGTAGAATTTTCATGGATTTCTAATCCAACGACCGCTAGTATACTCATTTACCACTACATGAGGTGGTTTTAAAGATTCCTTTGAAATAGCATCAAGTACGTTTAATACTTCATTACCACATATGGGTGGGTCAAGCATTGTTTGTGTTGGTAATGTGGAATACCAACGGGGTATTTTAATTTTCTCACATAGCGGTTAAATTCTTTCGGAGGCGCTAGTCCATATGAGTCAAAATAAATAATCCCGCGTGGATCAATCGCGTACGCAACCCAGTGAGTTCCAGGTCCATCGCTGTTATCTAGATTAATAATACCGGTTTCAACATCATTTGGTTGTGCCGGCAACTGATCTTTCATAAAAACACCTCTAAAGTTTTTTATTTTTAATTTTTTAGCGGCATCAATTAAATCAAAATTGGACATGGGAACCATCGGTTTGGAAATCGAAGATTTCGGAACTATATCGTTCCTGGAATTCGAAGACCCTTTCCGCTGTACCATGAACTCGGGGTTCCTGGTAGTCTTAGACCCTTTCCTTTTTTTTATAACCCTTTCCAGTTGCCTTTTTCAACGCCATTCCTGCTGCGGTGCCAATGGCTCCTAACGCTGCCGCCTTCGCCACTGCTGGGGCCGCTGCGGCAATCAACCCTGGAATCAACCCTAACAGTGGGAATATTCCGCCAGTTTTTTCCATATTTTTAATCGCGCTCGTAGAAAGAGTAATCTGAATTCCCTTTTTTTCCTTCAGCGCTTTATTAAAATGATTAATCTGAGTTTTCGTCAGTGATAGTTTATTCCCTCCGCCATTCATTTGATTAAATTTCAGCGTTATTGTGGTTCCGCATTGCTTAGCTGATTTGGATTGTATTTTTTTTATTTGACCAGGTGTCAACGTGACATTGATATTACTATACGACATTATATAAAACAGGTTGATTCTAATTTCTAAAGATTTTCCACTGGTGCATCTACCAGTCTCATTCGTCCACCAACACCTTCGAGTATCATTGACTTATCACTGAGAATGACAGCAACCGCTCTATAATTAACAATAGCAGGAGGACCAGCAGGACGGGTTACACGAGCTCGGAAGTGTATATCAACGACGGATTGTCTCATCAAGTCGAGATGTTCCAGCGAAAAGTAATAAATCGGATATAAACTTCTAAAATCCAACTGTGATATTTGTAGACCAGTATCGACATTTTGATCGCGTCCCATATACGACAACAACCGATGATAAACTCGTGCAATATGATTGTTTTCATAGTTAAGTTGTATATCCTCTGATGGTTCTTGCTGTCCGTTTATTCTCAGCGAGACTTCACTACACCCAATTTGATCAAATATCATGTGGGAACGTGTTTGATTATTTAATCGCTCAGTATTCTGTAGCGCAATAAAAATATGCCGTGGAGCTGTAATACCCTGTTTTGATGCTAGATGCCATGTAAGTGTACCATCAATATTAGAATCCATGGTATCTGTGGACGTTGACAACCAACTTAATAATCGCTTCCCCCCTTGATCCATAAATGACAGTAACCGCGGTTCTGTTGACAACGACGGAGTCAACACTGGCATCCACAGTGATAGTTTTGATAAAATTACTTTACCATCGGGGATGGCAATGCCAGCGGGAGTGGCAGCAGCGCGCCAGATTGCATAATTATCAGTACCTCTTCTCATTAGCGCTACAGTATGCTTTACCCCATAGATAACTTTTCTGACGTTTCTACAAAATCCAGATATGTGATGGAGCGGAATCGCGCATGAAAACCGTCGACGATCTCCTTGTAATGTTGCTGCTCGTGTTGCAAATCCTAGGTTGTAATTGGGATCGTTATTTATAATCATATCCTCAATATCAGCAAAAGCAGCAGGATTAGGGGCAGCACGATCATTTGGTTGTCTTATAATAAATTGATCTTTCCCAGCGCGATCATTAATATCCTTGGAAAACATCATAGATGGACCAGCTGATCTAGTATAATCATCAGAGTATCTTGCTAGTCCAATTATCCCCGTTGCTACATCAACTTCACGTTCAATAGATTCGATTTCTTTTCCATCAATGAGATATCTAGCACTTTCAAATAACGCCATGATGCCATTGTTAACAAACCCAACTTGAATACCATCTGCATATGGCGTATTAGCTACAACATCTGTTACGAGTTCACCTTCGACTTCAATAAAGGCTTCAGCGGGTAAAAAGTATTTACTGGTATCATGAACCTGAAGTTCAATTCTCCCGCGAAGATTAGGTTGCACTGCGTGATAAGCAAAAAATTGATAATCACGTACAGAATCATCTTTAAGTACTGGGGCTTCCATATCAAATGCAGTATCAGGATTCTGTTTGAACATTTTTATTATATACCTGTTGGTCTAAATTAGAAATCGATAGTGAAAACTCCCCGGAATTCATGTTGACGGATTAGCCAAAAAAAATAAAAATAATTTTTATAAATTAATTATTAAGTTGAATATATTAATAATGATGATGAAAATATCTGAAAATGTTGATGATAATAAAGATAACGTTAATAGAATCATAAGTGATTCTGATACAAGTATTTCTAACATTAGTGATTCTGATACAAGCATTTTTGATACAAGTATTTCTAACATTAGTGATTCTGATTCAAATGATGACGAATATCCAAGTATTTCAAATATAACCATAACAACTGAGAATCCTATTCAAATAAATAAAAATCCTAGTGTTAGAAACACTAATGTAAGAAATGCTAGCATTTCTACAATAACTATAATAATTGGAAATCCTGTTCAAATAAATATTTCTAACGTTGGAAACACTAGTACTTCTAGCGTTAACGTTTCTGTCGAAATTTCCTAAAGCCGCTTCCCGCTATGGCATTTGCTATTATGTTATCCTGCAATGACGGAGTCATGGATGACGAAATCATGGATGACGGAGTTATTAATGACTGTAGTTTTTTATCCACGGCGTTATTTATTATTTTACTAACCTGTGTAGGCATTACTGCAGTAGATGGTAGTGAAGTCATTCCAGGTTTCGTTTGGAAATTCTTCAAATTTCTACGTCGAACTAGCGCTGTTAGTTTATCCTTAGCGGCTGAAAATGCCTTTCCGGCAAGATCACCAACAGTGTTAATACCCTTATCTCGGATAACATCAATTGCTTTCATCGATAATTGTTTTACTAGCGGAGCCACTTTTGGAGCCATTCTTGAAAATAACCCCATTATAGTATTACCGAGACCATCTCCATAGTATACTCGGTATTTTGGTAATCGTGAATTTACAACGTAGACACTAGTTGGTTTATCATGGTTGTAGTGTATGATCATTCTCTATATAGAAACATTAACATTTCCAAATGCTAGTGTTTTCAATTATCTAGTCACTATGATAACCATGAGAATTTTCTACTAACTCCTCAATAAAATCTCGATATGTTGCAATATCCATGATACCACCTTGAAATAACCTCCTACAGATATCAGCTGCTTCATTGATTATTTCCGGTGAGTTATTTCCAGCTCGTTTTCCTCCTACGAGTACTTCTAATCGTGCTATATCACCGAGAATATTACCAGGGCAAGTTACATTAGAGTTTCCAACTAAACCACTGCCTGTTTTTTTAGTTGTACCAGTTGCACCTTGTGTAGAAGATCTCTCATCTAGAAGGATTTTTAAAAGATCATCATCATCTATTTCTGAACCGGGTTTTGATTTTTTAGGTGAGAAGGATATTTTCTTCGAGGGATGTTTCCGCCGCTGTAATTTTTGTGGTTTTTGTTGTTGTTTTAGTTCTTCAAATTGATTGTATACATTACCCACTATTTAGATATATTTAATGTATGATGCACTATCTGTTTTAATTTGACTTTTCCCAGTTTTTATTTTGTAAATCACATCAGCGTAATGTTGTAAATCCTTAATATACTTATGATACTCTTTTTTCAACATTTTTTTTCTTTTTTCATAACTCGTAACAACAAACACAGGAATATCTACTGGTTTAGTGTTATCAATTTCTGCTATCCCCGCCTCGTTAAATCTCTCCCGTAAACCCTCTACTGTTCTTTTTGATTCAAGTGGCAATTCATCACCGACATCAATACCACTTTGTCGTTGTATTTCCATCTCAGTTGCCATATCACCTGAAAGTTTTTGTACAGCCTGTTTTGTTTGTCCAGTTTCGATTGCTATTTTTTCAAGTTCACCAAGAAGAGGCCTCTCTATTCGTTTTCCTTCTTCAGGGACATCTCCGTATATCGCCCGTTCAGTTGCTGTTTTCACACCCTCAGTTGCACTAACAATAGGTTTGAAGAGTTGTTCTGTATTCTCTGTGAAGTCAGTCTGAAGTAATTGCCGCTGTTGAAGTTTCTCACGTATATGATCACGAAGTGGTAATATTTTCTTAAGAGCTTCAAGTCGTTCTTTAGTGTTACGTGTGGTCAATGATTGTCCTACCATTATTGAAAGAGTATTACTATTGTCAAATTGCAAGACAATTTCAATTAGAAATGCAAAGCATTTCATCAAAGCATTTCATTGCAATTTCAATTTGAAACTCTTTGAGTTTCCATCTTCGATTTTCATTGCAAAGCATTTCATTGCAAAGCATTTCATCAAAGATTTTTAAGTAAAAAAAAAAATCACTAACCTAAAAATGCAAAGCATTTTAATACTTCCTTGTTATTGTACTGGGTCACACACACAATTTTACTTCCTCATAGTGTGATTATACATGTCATATACCGTACTGGTTATATACAAACAAAGGAGGCTCTCTACGCGTGGGGCTCATCACCTTCAGAGTTTTCCATTAACATTTTTAATTGTCTCACTTTACAATTAATAAACCTCTTTTGTTCATATTCTAAGCCTAATTGCTTTCGTACACGTTCAACGATGCTACATAATGGTACGAATACACTAATATCTTCCGTATTGACTAAGCTCTCACGTATAAGCTTTTGGATCTTTTTAGTTAAAAAATATTTTTTCGCTAGGACGTATTTCCCCGTCTGTTCTGCAAATTGTATATCCTCGAAATCGGTCATAATTTGATCACAATTTAACCCTGAACATAATTTTACATTTTGATCCTTAAGCTTGTTGATTTCAATAATAATCGATTTGAGATTTTCAAGATTCATATATATATAAAAATATGTTTGTTCAAATACTTTGTATTTTTAATTGGAAATCAAAAGTATGAAAATTCTTTAGAATTAAAAATACAAAGTATTTTAAAATGAATTCTGGATACACTAAGGTGTTGAGAGCATCTTAGTATACCCAGAAGCTTAATGCGATTATAGGTGATTATGATTATATACAATATAATGAATGACGACGGCACAATTACACTGAATGAATTGATTTTCAATGACAATGGATGACGACGGCACAATAACCCCTGATCTAGTGTGGAGGCGGTTATATACACATAGGACGGTGGAAACGCTAGCGTTTCTAACAATAGATTATAGGTGAATGTGAATTGATTTTCAATGACAATGAATGACGACGGCACAATAACCCCTGATCTAGTGTGGTAGGCGGTTATATACACATAGGACGGTACAATGCCATATATCTCCGCGCTCGAGTGTTGCGGCAAATTTTAGGCATAACAAAGGATGGATTATAATTCAATGGAACGATGATGGTAATGATGTGGGCGTGGTAAACCAAACCAACATGGCAACCCATGAAATCGAATTCATGGTTGCATGAGTTGGAAAAAAACACCAACCCACGCTACCGAGAATGCGATAGCATGAGTTACAATGTTGGTTTGGCTGAGGGGATCCGCCCAGCCTCCCCCCAATTAATATAAAAACATCTTTCGTTTCGCCATCAAATAATGTATCTGCTATGGGGACCGAACACGTAGTTGATATAGATCTATGTTTACAAGACAAACACGATACCATTACACCACAGATTAGTCATACAGAATAGAGATTTTTTAGTATATATATCCTCCTCAATTAGATCATTGTATATACAAGGAATTTTAACCACGCCCACCTACTTCACGAACATAGGTAAATGCGTGCGCGTGTTGTTTAGATTTATTTAATTATAACAGCCAATCAAATCAATGTTAGAAACGCTGGCTTGCCATGTTTAAGATCCGTAACTCTGTCATTGGTGGAAATCCTACGGATTTCACACGCGTTATACCTAACGGAGTTATCTCCGCTAATTCACATAAATAAACTGAATTTTGTTTTTTAAATACTTTGAAAAAGCGGTCTTATAAATTCCATCTGCTACTTTTTGTACCGAGGAGGTGTGAATATCGAAATACTTACCAGCTGCGTTTATTGATTGAAATACTATCTCCGTGTTGTCAGTATTAATTGACTTTACTGGTCTAGCAATTTTCGAGTATTTCCCAGTTCTTCCTCGTTTGGAGTTTTCACGCTGTGTTATAGCTTGAAGGTTGTTCAATTTGTTATTCTTGGGATCGGAATCAATATGATCAATAACAAAACCATCCTTGATTGATCCATTATACACTTCGAAGACGAAACGGTGATTGAGATGTATTTTCCCTCCAGCACCAAATATCAAATACCCTTGATTATTCACAACACCAATAGATTTTTTATTTTTACAGTTTCTGACAATACCATCACGAGAAGCTTCGTAATTTTTAATAACAGGATGTCTTTGAAATTCTTGGCTCATTTGTATATATAATATATCTATTTGTCTAATTCGTTAATTGGCTGAATTATAACATTAGCAAATCTTTTTATATAGTCAGCCGTAGTTTTTATGATTTTGCCGTTGACGTTGTCATTGACGTCGTCAGGATTTTTGATTCTTCGCTTGTCATAATAACGTTTTAACTCTCTATAACGCTTACCCCCGCAATTAATGCATAACTGCGACTTACCTCTTACACCTACCCCACAATGCAAGCATGGTAAAGGCCCCTCCGAACCGTTTCTAACACTCTGCATATGATACCCACATAATTCATTTCTGCATGATTTGTTACATGGAGTCTTTGATCCAATCATAAGCCATTTGCAATGATTCATTATATAAAAAACTTTCTATTTAAATACTTGTTTTAATTATAATATGAAGGAATTCAAGAGATTATCGAAAATTAAGCCTTGGAAAAATGCTAGATTTAATCTCGATAGAATCTCTAATATACCTAAAAGTCTAGTAGATGACAAACCACTGCTGAGTAAAATCAGCGACTGTTTTAATGAGTTTAAGCGTGATGGAGCATCTCATGCGTGGTCGACATTTCGAATTATTAATGAAGATGTCAATATACCCGTAATTGATGCTACTATGAACGATACAAGAGCAGCTGTGATACTTTCACACCTTGGCTCGCCAAAGGGCGGGAAATCTCTATTGAAGTATTTTTTTAGAATAAAATTCATTATCGAAGAGGAAGGTGAATGGATTATCAGAGATAAATTTGACCCAATCCTTAAGGATAAAAAATTTGTAATTGTGAGTAGAGATTCCAAACCAGGAATTCTAACTGGAATTGACAAACCATGCTATGAGAAATCTTACCCTGTAACAGCAGTTGTTTACGGAATATATCAGCTAAATGATAACCCAAGTATTACAAAACTAGCTCCAATGTTTTCATCATCAGTGGCTTTGCCACTTAATTGTGTAGCAACACGGTTAATAGAACACTTCACAAATGCATCCCGGGGAAACAAATTAACTGAACAACGACGAAACAAAATAACCGAATGGGAATTGACAGTGAAACAGCGCGGGGCAACGATTTCCGATATAGCTAAATTAGAAGCATTATTAAAATTTCCAATATCGGTAGCAACGATAACCGGAGAAGTATTATACAACCGAAATATCAATCGCGAGGAGCTCCAATTGAAATTATCGATCATAACAAACACGCGTGGACACCCACGGTAAATATATTTCCACGAGAAAGAACTGTTCGATATATCCCTAAAGAATTTTCTAGGGATGGTTTCTATGAAGAGAAATTATTTGATGCTATTCACACATTAACCAAAGACGACCCTGTGTCAATGTGGTTACTCAGGAGTAATGAGGATCCGGAAATAGGATTTGATCAGTTTGTAAGACCAAATGGTGAATTATATCGAACTGAAGAATTAGATACTAGAATGAGAAAAATCGCTAATGAATTTTCACCTGAAAATTCTAAAGAATTTTCTAATGAAAAACTACTTACGGATAGCTTCACAATTCCATCAGTGGTAGCTCACTTTGCAAGAGAAAAAAACTCATGGCGTCCAACACGAAGTGATTTTCTCAATGACGTGAAGTTGAGTTGCGTCGAATTTGGTCATGGAGAATTGTGGAATACGAAATACTCACGTGATGGTATGATTTCAATTGATATATCCGCGTGTTATCCTGGAAGTTTTCTCGGGTATGGAGAATGCTCTGAGTACTTCAAACGATTTGGACACCCCACACATGAAATGACTCGTGTTGCGATTAATGGTCCATTGCCTGGAACTGCTAGCAGTTCTAATTTTGATTTAACCGGGTTCGCTCGTGTGATATCATTCGAATTAGCTACAGGGTTACATCCGTGTAGTTATCTTTGGCTTGGTAGACATATGTATGAAAAAGCGTGGATGCCAATTGTGCTATTGCGATATATGATCGATTGTGGTATGTTAACATCATTAATTGTCAGCGAAGCGATTATTTGTTATAACGCGCAGAAAGATGTTTGGTTACCAAAACCCGATCTCGAAAAAATAATTAACGAACAACGAAAACAATTGGGAGATTGTGAAACACTTATGGATTGGTCTAAGAGGTTATTCGAAGGTAGGAATAGAGAGGCTAAAGAGCTCGGACGAAGAATAATCGGTAAATTCACTCAAGGTGGAAGATTTGACAATGCAAAATATTCTTCGAGATTGATCTTAGACAATGAAGAATACGATTTTATCATAACCGATTTAATAAAAAAAGGAAAATTTGTAACCCGTAGGGATGCTTTTCGATCCAATGGTGAGAAATTAGGTACGGTTATTACCTACTGTGATGGATATAGTTGTCAGTACACACATTTGAGAAGTTCTATGCTAGCCTATTCTTGTATTAATCTATTCTCGATGATAAACAGATTTCCCGATACCGCGGTTAGAGTAGCTACTGATTCGATGTATATCCATGAGAAATACAAATCAGATGTAGCTAAATTCACAGATCCTAAGGAAGCGTGGGGAAATTGGAGGTTTAAAAAAGAAACATTACATGAGTATTGTAAATCCGCAGACGTTGCTATGGATGATAAATACTTGAAAAGTAACCATAATATCTCAGAGATTCAATCAGAATTTTCTACTGCACCACCTGTATCCGATCCGATTTGTAGATACAAGACAGTTTATTTAAACGGCTGTGGTGGATCAGGAAAGACAACTCGTGCAATCGAATTATTTCGTCGGTCAACCATGGTTGTGTTAACACCAACTCACAGACTCGCCAGAGAGATGATAACACGGGGAGTAAAAGCCTGTACTTATCACAGCTTCTTTCGATGGAAAGGCGATACATGGACTCCTGATCGAATGGGCGATAAATTCATTCCTGAAATCATAATCTGGGATGAAATATGCACGGTATCATTGACAGTATTACAGATATTTCTTGAATGGTTGTTATTGAAAAATACAAAAGTCGTCATGTGCGGGGATCACGGTCAACCGCAGCCATTTGTTGGTGGATCTCCACATGAATGGCTAAAAGGATTTGTAGATTATTATGAAGAGATTAATACCGACCATAGATCACTTGATGAACAATTACGAGAGTTCAAAGCGCTAATTAGATTACAACCGGATAAAATCCAATGTGAAATAGCTCGTGAAATAATTTCAGAAACTCCCATGAATGATTTTTGGGAAATGTGGAGGCCAAATGATTTAATAATCGCGAGTAGAAAAATAGTCAGAGACGCACTTCAGATGAAGTTGTTTGCGCTACATAAAGAAAAATTTGCAACACTTCCAGTTCCGTTGTGTTATAGACCTAAGGATACACGAAAGCAGAATATCGACGTTGACATTCCTGGATAACAACAAAAGCAGAATTTAGTATTAAATGATATTGTGCTGGTTGATATCAGCGTCGTTAAAGATGCATTGGGGAACTCAAAGAGTTCTGCTGATAAATCCCCATGGACGTTAGGTTATGCAGCAACAATACACTCTTCACAGGGATTAACTATCACAGACACAACTCTTTGGATAGTAGATAATCATATTGAGTGGTCAAATTTAGTTTATCTCGCAGTATCCAGAGTACGGCGAATAAACCAACTTCGAAGAATTGTGGCTAATGATAATGACAATACAATAAGTAATATACACGCCGATGATAATATAATCAGAAAAAAACTCTCTGGTTATAAACAACAGGATAAAAAAAATAAAAGAGAATTTGACATTGATGCTGAATTAATTAAGACACTAAAGCAACAACAGAATAATCACTGCGCGAGTTGTAATTGTATAATGAGTTGGAATTGGTCGGATAAAGATCCTCGCCAATTCACCGTAGATAGAAAAGATAACAATCTCGGTCATGTCAGAAACAATGTGAGGTTGACTTGTCTTGAGTGCAACAGACGCAACGGCGCTAGTTAAGACCACGCGGTGGCAATTGAGTATCCTCGGGGATCACTTGTAGTTGTTGTCGAGTAAATCCTCGCTGAGGAGCAGTTGAATCCAGTCTATAGATTGGAGGTCTACCAGTTGATCGTGTTATACCCGATATCTTGTGTGTAGTGACACTCCAAATAGGATCGGTAGCTCTTTTTTTACCATCCTCAAGCTCTCCTGGTTCGTATAAGTACCTTACAATGACATTACTACCAAGAATTGGTTCTTTTTGTGAAATTCCTTGGATTTCCATTTTGATAGATGCCTTCTTAATAGCGTTGACAGGTTTCATATTAATTGTTCTAGTAATCTCATTATTGATTGCGGTAATCACAGCTGGTAATCTCTTGACCCATTCACGGGATCGTTTATCCTGGATGAATTCTTTCGCGTATTGATATCCAAATAACCGCTCAGCAAGGGTTTTATTAAACCGTTCAACAATTGCCTGATCGCGATGTAGCGCAGTGTGTCCTCGTCTGATGGCGACATTATGATGTTTCATCGTAGATGTAACAACACCTTGAAATTCCTTGCCAGGATCAACTTGTAACAGATTTGGCCAGCGCAGAGGACCTCGTCGATAAATTTTTTCAAATGCAGAAGCTACTTCAGTAGATGATTTTGTTTTTAACGGTTCTGCTTCTTTGTATCGACTTGCAATATCAACTAACGTTAACGCATATTTGTAACCATTGTCATGCGGCAGAAATAGTATATCAGCTTGATGAACTTCATTAGGCGTTGTCACATCAAAATGCGAGTAGTTAATTTGTTTAGGCGCTGGTAGATAAATTTGCCATATTGCCTGTTTAGATAACCAGTTTGCCGCTGTAGTTTTTTTCACCTTTGATGCACTAGCGAGTTTATTGATTGCTGCGTAACCTCTCCAGTATCCCCTCGGAGAATAGTAAATAGATTTCATATTAAAATGCTAGCATTTTCAATTACCAGCACCTAACATCAATTTACCCTTCATAGCAGATTTTACCAACCACGAAGCCAATTTTTCTTTGAAGGATTTATCAGGAATAGCATTTAACGCATTAATTAATTTTACATCTGCGAGATGTCTATGTTGAAGATTGCTGCTTTTATAAGCGACATCATGAGCATGACACGCCTTATCAATAGCGTTTATTGGATACTCGCCGGGTCGGGGCTGATTTTGATCATCAAGTCTGATATCTAATCGTGTCCCCGGTCCACAGTAGCTATATCCTGGAAGGTGCTTTTCTCCTGGATACTTTGCCCACGGTGTTCCAGGGAGTTTTGCTAACTTGGCTGCAATATCACCTCCTCGTTTTTTTTTTAAAGGTTTCGTGGAAGTAAATCTAAATTTTTTCGTACTACATTGTACGCATTTACCAGAAAGCGCTGATCGATTATTTTTCGTTGTAATCGTCGTCAAGTCATTTGTGCCAGTACGCGTCCTACACTTCACACAATATAGATCCATAATTTATATATAAACAGCATGAATGTAATTGATTATTCAGCTACGAGACGACGGGAACCTATTAGACACCATGCAATGTTACCAAATTCTATTCGCGCGATTATCATCGGACCATCTGGAAGTGGTAAAACACAATTGCTACTTAATTTGATAACGAGATGGATGAAGTGGGATAAGTTGTACATGATTGCTCCGAGTGTAGATGATCAGCGATGTTATGAAGTATTAAAGGATTTTAATGATGCCGCGCGAGAAATTAACGGCGATGGTGTTATTGAGTTTATAACCGATATCGAAGAGGCACCTAGCATTGACTCCATCGACGGAAGTATTAACAATTTAGTCGTATATGATGATATCATGTTAGATAATCAAAAAAATCCTGCTAGAATATTTTCCCGGGGGCGTCACAAAAACACAGATGTGATATATGTCACTCAACGTTACACTCAAATACCAAAAGTGATCCGAGATAACTGCAATATGCTGTGTGTATTTAACGGAGTTGATACTCATACTCTTAGAAATATTTGGCAAACTTGGTGCGGTGGCGATATGGATCATAATCAATTAAAAAATTTCTTTAGCCACGCTCAGTCAATCCCACATGGATTTGTGACGATAAATTTATCAGACCCTCGGACAAGATATCGTGTCGGACTTGATCAAATATTTAGTTAGCGCATTAGCAGCCGAGGAGGTGAACGTCAACTAAATGGCGTCTTTTTTTTTACTGCTATTTTGCTGAATGGAGGCATCTATTAAGCATTTTTGAGGAAGCCTCAGTTTGCTAAATTGACGCCTATATAAGCAATTTCGGGAAGCCTCAGTTTGCTAAATTGACGCTTGTAAAAGTATTTTCAAGGAAGCCTTAGTTTACTAAATTGACGCCTAGAAAAGTTGGTCTGTTCACCCTCTCTGCTGCTACTTTTGATGAAAAACGGACTTTTTTGTTTTTCATGTTATGGATCAGTTGGGCTTAGATAAAAGCTGTTGAAACCCTTTACCCCGCTTGGATTTGGTTAATACTTGGTTTATTGGCTGCGCACCATTGGATAGTACGTCACCATACTTTAAAACCGGTTCCCACCATTTTTTTCAGCATGACTTTTGATGAAAAACGGACTTTTTTGTTTTTCATGTTATGGATCAGTTGGGCTTAGATAAAAGCTGTTGAAACCCTTTACCCCGCTTGGATTTGGTTAATACTTGGTTTATTGGCTGCGCTCCATTGGATAGTACGTCACCATACTTTAAAACCGGTTCCCACCATTTTTTTCAGCATGACTTTTGATGAAAAACGGACTTTTTTGTTTTTCATGTTATGGATCAGTTGGGCTTAGATAAAAGCTGTTGAAACCCTTTACCCCGCTTGGATTTGGTTAATACTTGGTTTATTGGCTGCGCACCATTGGTTAGTACGTCACCATACTTTAAAACCGGTTCCCACCATTTTTTTCAGCATGACTTTTGATGAAAAACGGACTTTTTTGTTTTTCATGTTATGGATCAGTTGGGCTTAGATAAAAGCTGTTGAAACCCTTTACCCCGCTTGGATTTGGTTAATACTTGGTTTATTGGCTGCGCACCATTGGATAGTACGTCACCATACTTTAAAACCGGTTCCCACCATTTTTTTCAGCATGACTTTTGATGAAAAACGGACTTTTTTGTTTTTCATGTTATGGATCAGTTGGGCTTAGATAAAAGCTGTTGAAACCCTTTACCCCGCTTGGATTTGGTTAATACTTGGTTTATTGGCTGCGCACCATTGGATAGTACGTCACCATACTTTAAAACCGGTTCCCACCATTTTTTTCAGCATGACTTTTGATGAAAAACGGACTTTTTTGTTTTTCATGTTATGGATCAGTTGGGCTTAGATAAAAGCTGTTGAAACCCTTTACCCCGCTTGGATATGGTTAATACTTGGTTTATTGGCTGCGCACCATTGGATAGTACGTCACCATACTTTAAAACCGGTTCCCACCATTTTTTTCAGCATGACTTTTGATGAAAAACGGACTTTTTTGTTTTTCATGTTATGGATCAGTTGGGCTTAGATAAAAGCTGTTGAAACCCTTTACCCCGCTTGGATTTGGTTAATACTTGGTTTATTGGCTGCGCACCATTGGATAGTACGTCACCATACTTTAAAACCGGTTCCCACCATTTTTTTCAGCATGACTTTTGATGAAAAACGGACTTTTTGTTTTTCATGTTATGGATCAGTTGGGCTTAGATAAAAGCTGTTGAAACCCTTTACCCCGCTTGCATTTTGTTAATACTTGGTTTATTGGCTGCGCACCATTGGATAGTACGTCACCATACTTTAAAACCGGTTCCCACCATTTTTTTCAGCATGACTTTTGATGAAAAACGGACTTTTTTGTTTTTCATGTTATGGATCAGTTGGGCTTAGATAAAAGCTGTTGAAACCCTTTACCCCGCTTGGATTTGGTTAATACTTGGTTTATTGGCTGCGCACCATTGGATAGTACGTCACCATACTTTAAAACCGGTTCCCACCATTTTTTTCAGCATGACTTTTGATGAAAAACGGACTTTTTTGTTTTTCATGTTATGGATCAGTTGGGCTTAGATAAAAGCTGTTGAAACCCTTTACCCCGCTTGGATTTGGTTAATACTTGGTTTATTGGCTGCGCACCATTGGATAGTACGTCACCATACTTTAAAACCGGTTCCCACCATTTTTTTCAGCATGACTTTTGATGAAAAACGGACTTTTTTGTTTTTCATGTTATGGATCAGTTGGGCTTAGATAAAAGCTGTTGAAACCCTTTACCCCGCTTGGATTTGGTTAATACTTGGTTTATTGGCTGCGCACCATTGGATAGTACGTCACCATACTTTAAAACCGGTTCCCACCATTTTTTTCAGCATGACTTTTGATGAAAAACGGACTTTTTTGTTTTTCATGTTATGGATCAGTTGGGCTTAGATAAAAGCTGTTGAAACCCTTTACCCCGCTTGGATTTGGTTAATACTTGGTTTATTGGCTGCGCACCATTGGATAGTACGTCACCATACTTTAAAACCGGTTCCCACCATTTTTTTCAGCATGACTTTTGATGAAAAACGGACTTTTTTGTTTTTCATGTTATGGATCAGTTGGGCTTAGATAAAAGCTGTTGAAACCCTTTACCCCGCTTGGATTTGGTTAATACTTGGTTTATTGGCTGCGCACCATTGGATAGTACGTCACCATACTTTAAAACCGGTTCCCACCATTTTTTTCAGCATGACTTTTGATGAAAAACGGACTTTTTTGTTTTTCATGTTATGGATCAGTTGGGCTTAGATAAAAGCTGTTGAAACCCTTTACCCCGCTTGGATTTGGTTAATACTTGGTTTATTGGCTGCGCACCATTGGATAGTACGTCACCATACTTTAAAACCGGTTCCCACCATTTTTTTCAGCATGACTTTTGATGAAAAACGGACTTTTTTGTTTTTCATGTTATGGATCAGTTGGGCTTAGATAAAAGCTGTTGAAACCCTTTACCCCGCTTGGATTTGGTTAATACTTGGTTTATTGGCTGCGCACCATTGGATAGTACGTCACCATACTTTAAAACCGGTTCCCACCATTTTTTTCAGCATGACTTTTGATGAAAAACGGACTTTTTTGTTTTTCATGTTATGGATCAGTTGGGCTTAGATAAAAGCTGTTGAAACCCTTTACCCCGCTTGGATTTGGTTAATACTTGGTTTATTGGCTGCGCACCATTGAATAGTACGTCACCATACTTTAAAACCGGTTCCCACCATTTTTTTCAGCATGACTTTTGATGAAAAACGGACTTTTTTGTTTTTCATGTTATGGATCAGTTGGGCTTAGATAAAAGCTGTTGAAACCCTTTACCCCGCTTGGATTTGGTTAATACTTGGTTTATTGGCTGCGCACCATTGGATAGTACGTCACCATACTTTAAAACCGGTTCCCACCATTTTTTTCAGCATGACTTTTGATGAAAAACGGACTTTTTTGTTTTTCATGTTATGGATCAGTTGGGATTAGATAAAAGCTGTTGAAACCCTTTACCCCGCTTGGATTTGGTTAATACTTGGTTTATTGGCTGCGCACCATTGGATAGTACGTCACCATACTTTAAAACCGGTTCCCACCATTTTTTTCAGCATGACTTTTGATGAAAAACGGACTTTTTTGTTTTTCATGTTATGGATCAGTTGGGCTTAGATAAAAGCTGTTGAAACCCTTTACCCCGCTTGGATTTGGTTAATACTTGGTTTATTGGCTGCGCACCATTGGATAGTACGTCACCATACTTTAAAACCAGTTCCCACCATTTTTTTCAGCATGACTTTTGATGAAAAACGGACTTTTTTGTTTTTCATGTTATGGATCAGTTGGGCTTAGATAAAAGCTGTTGAAACCCTTTACCCCGCTTGGATTTGGTTAATACTTGGTTTATTGGCTGCGCACCATTGGATAGTACGTCACCATACTTTAAAACCGGTTCCCACCATTTTTTTCAGCATGACTTTTGATGAAAAACGGACTTTTTTGTTTTTCATGTTATGGATCAGTTGGGCTTAGATAAAAGCTGTTGAAACCCTTTACCCCGCTTGGATTTGGTTAATACTTGGTTTATTGGCTGCGCACCATTGGATAGTACGTCACCATACTTTAAAACCGGTTCCCACCATTTTTTTCAGCATGACTTTTGATGAAAAACGGACTTTTTTGTTTTTCATGTTATGGATCAGTTGGGCTTAGATAAAAGCTGTTGAAACCATTTACCCCGCTTGGATTTGGTTAATACTTGGTTTATATTCTGCGCACCATTGGATAGTACGTCACCATACTTTAAAACCGGTTCCCACTATTTTTTTCAGCATGACTTTTGATGAAAAACGGACTTTTTTGTTTTTCATGTTATGGATCAGTTGGGCTTAGATAAAAGCTGTTGAAACCCTTTACCCCGCTTGGATTTGGTTAATACTTGGTTTATTGGCTGCGCACCATTGGATAGTACGTCACCATACTTTAAAACCGGTTCCCACCATTTTTTTCAGCATGACTTTTGATGAAAAACGGACTTTTTTGTTTTTCATGTTATGGATCAGTTGGGCTTAGATAAAAGCTGTTGAAACCCTTTACCCCGCTTGGATTTGGTTAATACTTGGTTTATTGGCTGCGCACCATTGGATAGTACGTCACCATACTTTAAAACCGGTTCCCACCATTTTTTTCAGCATGACTTTTGATGAAAAACGGACTTTTTTGTTTTTCATGTTATGGATCAGTTGGGCTTAGATAAAAGCTGTTGAAACCCTTTACCCCGCTTGGATTTGGTTAATACTTGGTTTATTGGCTGCGCACCATTGGATAGTACGTCACCATACTTTAAAACCGGTTCCCACCATTTTTTTCAGCATGACTTTTGATGAAAAACGGACTTTTTTGTTTTTCATGTTATGGATCAGTTGGGCTTAGATAAAAGCTGTTGAAACCCTTTACCCCGCTTGGATTTGGTTAATACTTGGTTTATTGGCTGCGCACCATTGGATAGTACGTCACCATACTTTAAAACCGGTTCCCACCATTTTTTTCAGCATGACTTTTGATGAAAAACGGACTTTTTTGTTTTTCATGTTATGGATCAGTTGGGCTTAGATAAAAGCTGTTGAAACCCTTTACCCCGCTTGGATTTGGTTAATACTTGGTTTATTGGCTGCGCACCATTGGATAGTACGTCACCATACTTTAAAACCGGTTCCCACCATTTTTTTCAGCATGACTTTTGATGAAAAACGGACTTTTTTGTTTTTCATGTTATGGATCAGTTGGGCTTAGATAAAAGCTGTTGAAACCCTTTACCCCGCTTGGATTTGGTTAATACTTGGTTTATTGGCTGCGCACCATTGGATAGTACGTCACCATACTTTAAAACCGGTTCCCACCATTTTTTTCAGCATGACTTTTGATGAAAAACGGACTTTTTTGTTTTTCATGTTATGGATCAGTTGGGCTTAGATAAAAGCTGTTGAAACCCTTTACCCCGCTTGGATTTGGTTAATACTTGGTTTATTGGCTGCGCACCATTGGATAGTACGTCACCATACTTTAAAACCGGTTCCCACCATTTTTTTCAGCATGACTTTTGATGAAAAACGGACTTTTTTGTTTTTCATGTTATGGATCAGTTGGGCTTAGATAAAAGCTGTTGAAACCCTTTACCCCGCTTGGATTTGGTTAATACTTGGTTTATTGGCTGCGCATCATTGGATAGTACGTCACCATACTTTAAAACCGGTTCCCACCATTTTTTTCAGCATGACTTTTGATGAAAAACGGACTTTTTTGTTTTTCATGTTATGGATCAGTTGGGCTTAGATAAAAGCTGTTGAAACCCTTTACCCCGCTTGGATTTGGTTAATACTTGGTTTATTGGCTGCGCACCATTGGATAGTACGTCACCATACTTTAAAACCGGTTCCCACCATTTTTTTCAGCATGACTTTTGATGAAAAACGGACTTTTTTGTTTTTCATGTTATGGATCAGTTGGGCTTAGATAAAAGCTGTTGAAACCCTTTACCCCGCTTGGATTTGGTTAATACTTGGTTTATTGGCTGCGCACCATTGGATAGTACGTCACCATACTTTAAAACCGGTTCCCACCATTTTTTTCAGCATGACTTTTGATGAAAAACGGACTTTTTTGTTTTTCATGTTATGGATCAGTTGGGCTTAGATAAAAGCTGTTGAAACCCTTTACCCCGCTTGGATTTGGTTAATACTTGGTTTATTGGCTGCGCACCATTGGATAGTACGTCACCATACTTTAAAACCGGTTCCCACCATTTTTTTCAGCATGACTTTTGATGAAAAACGGACTTTTTTGTTTTTCATGTTATGGATCAGTTGGGCTTAGATAAAAGCTGTTGAAACCCTTTACCCCGCTTGGATTTGGTTAATACTTGGTTTATTGGCTGCGCACCATTGGATAGTACGTCACCATACTTTAAAACCGGTTCCCACCATTTTTTTCAGCATGACTTTTGATGAAAAACGGACTTTTTTGTTTTTCATGTTATGGATCAGTTGGGCTTAGATAAAAGCTGTTGAAACCCTTTACCCCGCTTGGATTTGGTTAATACTTGGTTTATTGGCTGCGCACCATTGGATAGTACGTCACCATACTTTAAAACCGGTTCCCACCATTTTTTTCAGCATGACTTTTGATGAAAAACGGACTTTTTTGTTTTTCATGTTATGGATCAGTTGGGCTTAGATAAAAGCTGTTGAAACCCTTTACCCCGCTTGGATTTGGTTAATACTTGGTTTATTGGCTGCGCACCATTGGATAGTACGTCACCATACTTTAAAACCGGTTCCCACCATTTTTTTCAGCATGACTTTTGATGAAAAACGGACTTTTTTGTTTTTCATGTTATGGATCAGTTGGGCTTAGATAAAAGCTGTTGAAACCCTTTACCCCGCTTGGATTTGGTTAATACTTGGTTTATTGGCTGCGCACCATTGGATAGTACGTCACCATACTTTAAAACCGGTTCCCACCATTTTTTTCAGCATGACTTTAGCAGCAGAGAGGGTGAACAGACCAGCCTTTTTAGGCGTCAATTTAGTAAACTATTGCTTCCTTGAAAATACTTTTACAAGCGTCAATTTAGCAAACTGAGGCTTCCCGAAATTGCTTATATAGGCGTCAATTTAGCAAACTGAGGCTTCCTCAAAAATGCTTAATAGAAGCCTCCATTCAGCAAAATAGCAGTAAAAAAAAAAGACGCCATTTAGTTGACGTTCACCTCCTCGGCTGCTAATGCGCTAACAATTTTTTTACGATGAAAGTCTTTAAGACGAAAATCCTTTCAGGATGAAAGTCTTTAGGACTTTACAAACAAACTAATTTGCAAAACTTCACCTCGTAGATCAATTAAATTATTAGATTGGTCAGTGAGTTTGAAATTAATTCTCGTTAACAAATTATTATGACATCTCATATAGACTAGATTAGTTGGGTCTTCAATAATTAGAAATCCTGGAGGAGCTGTTGGTGCAAATGAATATAAAATATACCCCTGCTGAGCTTGATTTGTTTGCTCAAGATTTATTTGATAGTTTCCTTCGATAACGTCACATACTAAATTCAATGATATCACCGAGGATATATTTACGTTGTTTGGAGCGATATGTCTACCACCACCATCTGGGTCGTTATTAAACTTTAGAATATTTACTGTAGGATTCTTCGATTTTTTCCAATTATCGTGGATTCTTTTGAACCCAATATCAATAGCATCGTTAAGTTGTTTTTTTAGTTTATCGGGATCATATCCAGGGATTTTAAAATCTTTAATCTCCGTTTTATTAATTTTGTATATATCCGCAAAAACATCATGTGATATCTCATCGTTCAATACTTCATGAATAATTAATGAGTGGAATACTTTCATATCATAAATGATTTTATTAGCTGTTTCTATGATGCTGATAAATTCATCTTGTGTGAGAGAGCCGGATTTAAGAGATATTAGCAGTAGTGAAAAATCATTATTCATTGCTGTAAAATTATTGTTAATAAATAGAACGTTAATAACGAGAGCATTATAGTGGGGGGAGGAGGATTTAATTATGATTTTTTCGGCAGTATGATCTCGATAAGTCTTGATTTCATTAACGGGTTTTATTTTATCGGTGATATAATTGGATTTTTTGGGTTCGGGTGGAAAATCCTTCGAATTTTCTCGCGAGTTATCCGGTGGTAATTCAGGCCATCCTAACACTGATCTTATAGAACTCTGATAAATATCTACAACATACCCAGGGGAATTAATCTCGATCGCAGATGATAACGTCGGCTCGTGAACCGTTATAGCGATTTTCGATTCTTTTCCGGTGAGAGATTTAATTCTTCGTTGAAATTCAGCGTTGATCTGTTCGATTTGATATGACCCAGTTGGTAACGAGACAACGTTCCAGTCTGGGGTTCCGTCTTCACGATTTTTCCATGCGAACACCAAGGAATTATTTGGTTGTTGACCACCAAATGCTACCGATCTGATATTGGGCCAGCTATGATACACTCGTAGTTTTGCTAACGCGATCTCGCTCACGGGAACAGGAATTGGAAAATTCACACTGAATTCGGGACGCTTTGAGGTTACTGATATTGTGCTTGTTTTCACCGGTGTTGTATTTGTTACTATTTGTTGAAGTAGTTCTTGCGACGACATTATTATTATTAGTATTCTCTAATTTTAACATTGTTGATTTATATAATTGAGCCATCGTTGAAAATTCGCTATCTGATATTGTTGTGTCATCGAGTGATGATGATATCAACGAGGATAATTGCGAGTAACCGGCAGATGCAATGTGAAATTTAATTACATAATTGTGTAGTTTACTCTGGCTACACGATGATAGTTTTTTTTGTGATCCCGGTTAATATCCCGGCGATTGTAGCTATCGAAGAAATAACTATTGGAACTACGACCGGAGCAATCATTGTAACCGAAGATAGTATTATCCCAGCAGCAGTGATTACTCCCGACACTGAGTATACGGTGATATCAACTGCGGTTATTCTTCGTTGGTATTTTTTGATTTTTATTTGATACTCCTCACAGAGAGAGCTGAGTTTAGTTTGAAATTCTCTGACTTGATCATAGCGATACTGATTCGATGATGGAGTCATTTTATTTTAAAAGCGCTAGCATTTTCAATTGCAAATCCTTCGATTTCCTATTTACTTAAATCCACTACGAATTCTACGTACCACGTTACTGAAACCCTGATTAGATTTCTATCTGTGGTCGTTATCGTGAATTGTTCAGTTGTATCCTTGTCGATGATCGTTGATATCGTATTATTGACTCCAGATGAACTACTTGATGATATATTAAATTGATTCGGTGATACTATTGTTAATCGATAAATACCCTTAACTGCTGCGGTTATGTTTAAAATGTTGTTTGTGGGAGTCCACGCAAATGATCCGTGTTGAATTGTGTATACGATATTGTTGGTGCTCTTATGAGGAATTTTTATTTTTTCAATGACGCTTATCATCCTCGTTGCATCCGTTACGATGTTATTAGTGGTCGTTTTAAGCTCATCGATGGATTTTTTAATATCAGGAAGGGTTATTTCAATTTTATCAAATGAGGTTCCAATAAACTTGTCAATGATGTTTTTACGAAACGATGAAAACTGTTTCACGTGTTTTTCATATTCGGATTGAAGAGTTGCTAGTTCCAACATAGAATCTTTTATCGAGGTGAGTTTTGGTGTGGTCACTGGTGGATTTCCAAAAAATTCTAGCAGGGGTTTGTCAATTTGGTCAATTGTATTTCTTTGTGTTTCAGTAAACCGATTAAATACAACTATATGATCATCATACTTATCATTGAGTGATTTCAATGAATTCGCCGTGTTATCGAATGTTGCTAATTTATCTGTAATCGTTGAAACAAGTACACCTGGTTTGAGTTTACCCCCATCAGAAAATAACGCGATAGTATCCTCTGCTGCATCTCGTCGTTTAACTAAAATATCATCGAGGGAGACATTACTGGTTTTCAATTTACCCTGACGATCTTGAAATACAACTATTTCACCAGGATCAACACTTGCTAGGTTCAATGTTTCGGCTATTTCATCTTCGATTAGTTTTTTAATATTCTTGATTTTATCAAGGATTTCAACTCCACCATCAGGTTTTTTCAGCGTTGATAAAGGTCGTCCCCAAATATCAATCATTGTTATCATAGAAATATTTTCACTGTCTAAATTCGTAGAATTTTCATGGATTTCTAATCCAACGACCGCTAGTATACTCATTTACCACTACATGAGGTGGTTTTAAAGATTCCTTTGAAATAGCATCAAGTACGTTTAATACTTCATTACCACATATGGGTGGGTCAAGCATTGTTTGTGTTGGTAATGTGGAATACCAACGGGGTATTTTAATTTTCTCACATAGCGGTTAAATTCTTTCGGAGGCGCTAGTCCATATGAGTCAAAATAAATAATCCCGCGTGGATCAATCGCGTACGCAACCCAGTGAGTTCCAGGTCCATCGCTGTTATCTAGATTAATAATACCGGTTTCAACATCATTTGGTTGTGCCGGCAACTGATCTTTCATAAAAACACCTCTAAAGTTTTTTATTTTTAATTTTTTAGCGGCATCAATTAAATCAAAATTGGACATGGGAACCATCGGTTTGGAAATCGAAGATTTCGGAACTATATCGTTCCTGGAATTCGAAGACCCTTTCCGCTGTACCATGAACTCGGGGTTCCTGGTAGTCTTAGACCCTTTCCTTTTTTTTATAACCCTTTCCAGTTGCCTTTTTCAACGCCATTCCTGCTGCGGTGCCAATGGCTCCTAACGCTGCCGCCTTCGCCACTGCTGGGGCCGCTGCGGCAATCAACCCTGGAATCAACCCTAACAGTGGGAATATTCCGCCAGTTTTTTCCATATTTTTAATCGCGCTCGTAGAAAGAGTAATCTGAATTCCCTTTTTTTCCTTCAGCGCTTTATTAAAATGATTAATCTGAGTTTTCGTCAGTGATAGTTTATTCCCTCCGCCATTCATTTGATTAAATTTCAGCGTTATTGTGGTTCCGCATTGCTTAGCTGATTTGGATTGTATTTTTTTTATTTGACCAGGTGTCAACGTGACATTGATATTACTATACGACATTATATAAAACAGGTTGATTCTAATTTCTAAAGATTTTCCACTGGTGCATCTACCAGTCTCATTCGTCCACCAACACCTTCGAGTATCATTGACTTATCACTGAGAATGACAGCAACCGCTCTATAATTAACAATAGCAGGAGGACCAGCAGGACGGGTTACACGAGCTCGGAAGTGTATATCAACGACGGATTGTCTCATCAAGTCGAGATGTTCCAGCGAAAAGTAATAAATCGGATATAAACTTCTAAAATCCAACTGTGATATTTGTAGACCAGTATCGACATTTTGATCGCGTCCCATATACGACAACAACCGATGATAAACTCGTGCAATATGATTGTTTTCATAGTTAAGTTGTATATCCTCTGATGGTTCTTGCTGTCCGTTTATTCTCAGCGAGACTTCACTACACCCAATTTGATCAAATATCATGTGGGAACGTGTTTGATTATTTAATCGCTCAGTATTCTGTAGCGCAATAAAAATATGCCGTGGAGCTGTAATACCCTGTTTTGATGCTAGATGCCATGTAAGTGTACCATCAATATTAGAATCCATGGTATCTGTGGACGTTGACAACCAACTTAATAATCGCTTCCCCCCTTGATCCATAAATGACAGTAACCGCGGTTCTGTTGACAACGACGGAGTCAACACTGGCATCCACAGTGATAGTTTTGATAAAATTACTTTACCATCGGGGATGGCAATGCCAGCGGGAGTGGCAGCAGCGCGCCAGATTGCATAATTATCAGTACCTCTTCTCATTAGCGCTACAGTATGCTTTACCCCATAGATAACTTTTCTGACGTTTCTACAAAATCCAGATATGTGATGGAGCGGAATCGCGCATGAAAACCGTCGACGATCTCCTTGTAATGTTGCTGCTCGTGTTGCAAATCCTAGGTTGTAATTGGGATCGTTATTTATAATCATATCCTCAATATCAGCAAAAGCAGCAGGATTAGGGGCAGCACGATCATTTGGTTGTCTTATAATAAATTGATCTTTCCCAGCGCGATCATTAATATCCTTGGAAAACATCATAGATGGACCAGCTGATCTAGTATAATCATCAGAGTATCTTGCTAGTCCAATTATCCCCGTTGCTACATCAACTTCACGTTCAATAGATTCGATTTCTTTTCCATCAATGAGATATCTAGCACTTTCAAATAACGCCATGATGCCATTGTTAACAAACCCAACTTGAATACCATCTGCATATGGCGTATTAGCTACAACATCTGTTACGAGTTCACCTTCGACTTCAATAAAGGCTTCAGCGGGTAAAAAGTATTTACTGGTATCATGAACCTGAAGTTCAATTCTCCCGCGAAGATTAGGTTGCACTGCGTGATAAGCAAAAAATTGATAATCACGTACAGAATCATCTTTAAGTACTGGGGCTTCCATATCAAATGCAGTATCAGGATTCTGTTTGAACATTTTTATTATATACCTGTTGGTCTAAATTAGAAATCGATAGTGAAAACTCCCCGGAATTCATGTTGACGGATTAGCCAAAAAAAATAAAAATAATTTTTATAAATTAATTATTAAGTTGAATATATTAATAATGATGATGAAAATATCTGAAAATGTTGATGATAATAAAGATAACGTTAATAGAATCATAAGTGATTCTGATACAAGTATTTCTAACATTAGTGATTCTGATACAAGCATTTTTGATACAAGTATTTCTAACATTAGTGATTCTGATTCAAATGATGACGAATATCCAAGTATTTCAAATATAACCATAACAACTGAGAATCCTATTCAAATAAATAAAAATCCTAGTGTTAGAAACACTAATGTAAGAAATGCTAGCATTTCTACAATAACTATAATAATTGGAAATCCTGTTCAAATAAATATTTCTAACGTTGGAAACACTAGTACTTCTAGCGTTAACGTTTCTGTCGAAATTTCCTAAAGCCGCTTCCCGCTATGGCATTTGCTATTATGTTATCCTGCAATGACGGAGTCATGGATGACGAAATCATGGATGACGGAGTTATTAATGACTGTAGTTTTTTATCCACGGCGTTATTTATTATTTTACTAACCTGTGTAGGCATTACTGCAGTAGATGGTAGTGAAGTCATTCCAGGTTTCGTTTGGAAATTCTTCAAATTTCTACGTCGAACTAGCGCTGTTAGTTTATCCTTAGCGGCTGAAAATGCCTTTCCGGCAAGATCACCAACAGTGTTAATACCCTTATCTCGGATAACATCAATTGCTTTCATCGATAATTGTTTTACTAGCGGAGCCACTTTTGGAGCCATTCTTGAAAATAACCCCATTATAGTATTACCGAGACCATCTCCATAGTATACTCGGTATTTTGGTAATCGTGAATTTACAACGTAGACACTAGTTGGTTTATCATGGTTGTAGTGTATGATCATTCTCTATATAGAAACATTAACATTTCCAAATGCTAGTGTTTTCAATTATCTAGTCACTATGATAACCATGAGAATTTTCTACTAACTCCTCAATAAAATCTCGATATGTTGCAATATCCATGATACCACCTTGAAATAACCTCCTACAGATATCAGCTGCTTCATTGATTATTTCCGGTGAGTTATTTCCAGCTCGTTTTCCTCC
Organism: Unio pictorum; assembly: GCA_030141615.1. NCBI lineage: Eukaryota > Metazoa > Mollusca > Bivalvia > Unionida > Unionidae > Unio > Unio pictorum. Next base: position 166,687 of record JARLTB010000529.1, read on the forward strand.
TACGAGTACTTCTAATCGTGCTATATCACCGAGAATATTACCAGGGCAAGTTACATTAGAGTTTCCAACTAAACCACTGCCTGTTTTTTTAGTTGTACCAGTTGCACCTTGTGTAGAAGATCTCTCATCTAGAAGGATTTTTAAAAGATCATCATCATCTATTTCTGAACCGGGTTTTGATTTTTTAGGTGAGAAGGATATTTTCTTCGAGGGATGTTTCCGCCGCTGTAATTTTTGTGGTTTTTGTTGTTGTTTTAGTTCTTCAAATTGATTGTATACATTACCCACTATTTAGATATATTTAATGTATGATGCACTATCTGTTTTAATTTGACTTTTCCCAGTTTTTATTTTGTAAATCACATCAGCGTAATGTTGTAAATCCTTAATATACTTATGATACTCTTTTTTCAACATTTTTTTTCTTTTTTCATAACTCGTAACAACAAACACAGGAATATCTACTGGTTTAGTGTTATCAATTTCTGCTATCCCCGCCTCGTTAAATCTCTCCCGTAAACCCTCTACTGTTCTTTTTGATTCAAGTGGCAATTCATCACCGACATCAATACCACTTTGTCGTTGTATTTCCATCTCAGTTGCCATATCACCTGAAAGTTTTTGTACAGCCTGTTTTGTTTGTCCAGTTTCGATTGCTATTTTTTCAAGTTCACCAAGAAGAGGCCTCTCTATTCGTTTTCCTTCTTCAGGGACATCTCCGTATATCGCCCGTTCAGTTGCTGTTTTCACACCCTCAGTTGCACTAACAATAGGTTTGAAGAGTTGTTCTGTATTCTCTGTGAAGTCAGTCTGAAGTAATTGCCGCTGTTGAAGTTTCTCACGTATATGATCACGAAGTGGTAATATTTTCTTAAGAGCTTCAAGTCGTTCTTTAGTGTTACGTGTGGTCAATGATTGTCCTACCATTATTGAAAGAGTATTACTATTGTCAAATTGCAAGACAATTTCAATTAGAAATGCAAAGCATTTCATCAAAGCATTTCATTGCAATTTCAATTTGAAACTCTTTGAGTTTCCATCTTCGATTTTCATTGCAAAGCATTTCATTGCAAAGCATTTCATCAAAGATTTTTAAGTAAAAAAAAAAATCACTAACCTAAAAATGCAAAGCATTTTAATACTTCCTTGTTATTGTACTGGGTCACACACACAATTTTACTTCCTCATAGTGTGATTATACATGTCATATACCGTACTGGTTATATACAAACAAAGGAGGCTCTCTACGCGTGGGGCTCATCACCTTCAGAGTTTTCCATTAACATTTTTAATTGTCTCACTTTACAATTAATAAACCTCTTTTGTTCATATTCTAAGCCTAATTGCTTTCGTACACGTTCAACGATGCTACATAATGGTACGAATACACTAATATCTTCCGTATTGACTAAGCTCTCACGTATAAGCTTTTGGATCTTTTTAGTTAAAAAATATTTTTTCGCTAGGACGTATTTCCCCGTCTGTTCTGCAAATTGTATATCCTCGAAATCGGTCATAATTTGATCACAATTTAACCCTGAACATAATTTTACATTTTGATCCTTAAGCTTGTTGATTTCAATAATAATCGATTTGAGATTTTCAAGATTCATATATATATAAAAATATGTTTGTTCAAATACTTTGTATTTTTAATTGGAAATCAAAAGTATGAAAATTCTTTAGAATTAAAAATACAAAGTATTTTAAAATGAATTCTGGATACACTAAGGTGTTGAGAGCATCTTAGTATACCCAGAAGCTTAATGCGATTATAGGTGATTATGATTATATACAATATAATGAATGACGACGGCACAATTACACTGAATGAATTGATTTTCAATGACAATGGATGACGACGGCACAATAACCCCTGATCTAGTGTGGAGGCGGTTATATACACATAGGACGGTGGAAACGCTAGCGTTTCTAACAATAGATTATAGGTGAATGTGAATTGATTTTCAATGACAATGAATGACGACGGCACAATAACCCCTGATCTAGTGTGGTAGGCGGTTATATACACATAGGACGGTACAATGCCATATATCTCCGCGCTCGAGTGTTGCGGCAAATTTTAGGCATAACAAAGGATGGATTATAATTCAATGGAACGATGATGGTAATGATGTGGGCGTGGTAAACCAAACCAACATGGCAACCCATGAAATCGAATTCATGGTTGCATGAGTTGGAAAAAAACACCAACCCACGCTACCGAGAATGCGATAGCATGAGTTACAATGTTGGTTTGGCTGAGGGGATCCGCCCAGCCTCCCCCCAATTAATATAAAAACATCTTTCGTTTCGCCATCAAATAATGTATCTGCTATGGGGACCGAACACGTAGTTGATATAGATCTATGTTTACAAGACAAACACGATACCATTACACCACAGATTAGTCATACAGAATAGAGATTTTTTAGTATATATATCCTCCTCAATTAGATCATTGTATATACAAGGAATTTTAACCACGCCCACCTACTTCACGAACATAGGTAAATGCGTGCGCGTGTTGTTTAGATTTATTTAATTATAACAGCCAATCAAATCAATGTTAGAAACGCTGGCTTGCCATGTTTAAGATCCGTAACTCTGTCATTGGTGGAAATCCTACGGATTTCACACGCGTTATACCTAACGGAGTTATCTCCGCTAATTCACATAAATAAACTGAATTTTGTTTTTTAAATACTTTGAAAAAGCGGTCTTATAAATTCCATCTGCTACTTTTTGTACCGAGGAGGTGTGAATATCGAAATACTTACCAGCTGCGTTTATTGATTGAAATACTATCTCCGTGTTGTCAGTATTAATTGACTTTACTGGTCTAGCAATTTTCGAGTATTTCCCAGTTCTTCCTCGTTTGGAGTTTTCACGCTGTGTTATAGCTTGAAGGTTGTTCAATTTGTTATTCTTGGGATCGGAATCAATATGATCAATAACAAAACCATCCTTGATTGATCCATTATACACTTCGAAGACGAAACGGTGATTGAGATGTATTTTCCCTCCAGCACCAAATATCAAATACCCTTGATTATTCACAACACCAATAGATTTTTTATTTTTACAGTTTCTGACAATACCATCACGAGAAGCTTCGTAATTTTTAATAACAGGATGTCTTTGAAATTCTTGGCTCATTTGTATATATAATATATCTATTTGTCTAATTCGTTAATTGGCTGAATTATAACATTAGCAAATCTTTTTATATAGTCAGCCGTAGTTTTTATGATTTTGCCGTTGACGTTGTCATTGACGTCGTCAGGATTTTTGATTCTTCGCTTGTCATAATAACGTTTTAACTCTCTATAACGCTTACCCCCGCAATTAATGCATAACTGCGACTTACCTCTTACACCTACCCCACAATGCAAGCATGGTAAAGGCCCCTCCGAACCGTTTCTAACACTCTGCATATGATACCCACATAATTCATTTCTGCATGATTTGTTACATGGAGTCTTTGATCCAATCATAAGCCATTTGCAATGATTCATTATATAAAAAACTTTCTATTTAAATACTTGTTTTAATTATAATATGAAGGAATTCAAGAGATTATCGAAAATTAAGCCTTGGAAAAATGCTAGATTTAATCTCGATAGAATCTCTAATATACCTAAAAGTCTAGTAGATGACAAACCACTGCTGAGTAAAATCAGCGACTGTTTTAATGAGTTTAAGCGTGATGGAGCATCTCATGCGTGGTCGACATTTCGAATTATTAATGAAGATGTCAATATACCCGTAATTGATGCTACTATGAACGATACAAGAGCAGCTGTGATACTTTCACACCTTGGCTCGCCAAAGGGCGGGAAATCTCTATTGAAGTATTTTTTTAGAATAAAATTCATTATCGAAGAGGAAGGTGAATGGATTATCAGAGATAAATTTGACCCAATCCTTAAGGATAAAAAATTTGTAATTGTGAGTAGAGATTCCAAACCAGGAATTCTAACTGGAATTGACAAACCATGCTATGAGAAATCTTACCCTGTAACAGCAGTTGTTTACGGAATATATCAGCTAAATGATAACCCAAGTATTACAAAACTAGCTCCAATGTTTTCATCATCAGTGGCTTTGCCACTTAATTGTGTAGCAACACGGTTAATAGAACACTTCACAAATGCATCCCGGGGAAACAAATTAACTGAACAACGACGAAACAAAATAACCGAATGGGAATTGACAGTGAAACAGCGCGGGGCAACGATTTCCGATATAGCTAAATTAGAAGCATTATTAAAATTTCCAATATCGGTAGCAACGATAACCGGAGAAGTATTATACAACCGAAATATCAATCGCGAGGAGCTCCAATTGAAATTATCGATCATAACAAACACGCGTGGACACCCACGGTAAATATATTTCCACGAGAAAGAACTGTTCGATATATCCCTAAAGAATTTTCTAGGGATGGTTTCTATGAAGAGAAATTATTTGATGCTATTCACACATTAACCAAAGACGACCCTGTGTCAATGTGGTTACTCAGGAGTAATGAGGATCCGGAAATAGGATTTGATCAGTTTGTAAGACCAAATGGTGAATTATATCGAACTGAAGAATTAGATACTAGAATGAGAAAAATCGCTAATGAATTTTCACCTGAAAATTCTAAAGAATTTTCTAATGAAAAACTACTTACGGATAGCTTCACAATTCCATCAGTGGTAGCTCACTTTGCAAGAGAAAAAAACTCATGGCGTCCAACACGAAGTGATTTTCTCAATGACGTGAAGTTGAGTTGCGTCGAATTTGGTCATGGAGAATTGTGGAATACGAAATACTCACGTGATGGTATGATTTCAATTGATATATCCGCGTGTTATCCTGGAAGTTTTCTCGGGTATGGAGAATGCTCTGAGTACTTCAAACGATTTGGACACCCCACACATGAAATGACTCGTGTTGCGATTAATGGTCCATTGCCTGGAACTGCTAGCAGTTCTAATTTTGATTTAACCGGGTTCGCTCGTGTGATATCATTCGAATTAGCTACAGGGTTACATCCGTGTAGTTATCTTTGGCTTGGTAGACATATGTATGAAAAAGCGTGGATGCCAATTGTGCTATTGCGATATATGATCGATTGTGGTATGTTAACATCATTAATTGTCAGCGAAGCGATTATTTGTTATAACGCGCAGAAAGATGTTTGGTTACCAAAACCCGATCTCGAAAAAATAATTAACGAACAACGAAAACAATTGGGAGATTGTGAAACACTTATGGATTGGTCTAAGAGGTTATTCGAAGGTAGGAATAGAGAGGCTAAAGAGCTCGGACGAAGAATAATCGGTAAATTCACTCAAGGTGGAAGATTTGACAATGCAAAATATTCTTCGAGATTGATCTTAGACAATGAAGAATACGATTTTATCATAACCGATTTAATAAAAAAAGGAAAATTTGTAACCCGTAGGGATGCTTTTCGATCCAATGGTGAGAAATTAGGTACGGTTATTACCTACTGTGATGGATATAGTTGTCAGTACACACATTTGAGAAGTTCTATGCTAGCCTATTCTTGTATTAATCTATTCTCGATGATAAACAGATTTCCCGATACCGCGGTTAGAGTAGCTACTGATTCGATGTATATCCATGAGAAATACAAATCAGATGTAGCTAAATTCACAGATCCTAAGGAAGCGTGGGGAAATTGGAGGTTTAAAAAAGAAACATTACATGAGTATTGTAAATCCGCAGACGTTGCTATGGATGATAAATACTTGAAAAGTAACCATAATATCTCAGAGATTCAATCAGAATTTTCTACTGCACCACCTGTATCCGATCCGATTTGTAGATACAAGACAGTTTATTTAAACGGCTGTGGTGGATCAGGAAAGACAACTCGTGCAATCGAATTATTTCGTCGGTCAACCATGGTTGTGTTAACACCAACTCACAGACTCGCCAGAGAGATGATAACACGGGGAGTAAAAGCCTGTACTTATCACAGCTTCTTTCGATGGAAAGGCGATACATGGACTCCTGATCGAATGGGCGATAAATTCATTCCTGAAATCATAATCTGGGATGAAATATGCACGGTATCATTGACAGTATTACAGATATTTCTTGAATGGTTGTTATTGAAAAATACAAAAGTCGTCATGTGCGGGGATCACGGTCAACCGCAGCCATTTGTTGGTGGATCTCCACATGAATGGCTAAAAGGATTTGTAGATTATTATGAAGAGATTAATACCGACCATAGATCACTTGATGAACAATTACGAGAGTTCAAAGCGCTAATTAGATTACAACCGGATAAAATCCAATGTGAAATAGCTCGTGAAATAATTTCAGAAACTCCCATGAATGATTTTTGGGAAATGTGGAGGCCAAATGATTTAATAATCGCGAGTAGAAAAATAGTCAGAGACGCACTTCAGATGAAGTTGTTTGCGCTACATAAAGAAAAATTTGCAACACTTCCAGTTCCGTTGTGTTATAGACCTAAGGATACACGAAAGCAGAATATCGACGTTGACATTCCTGGATAACAACAAAAGCAGAATTTAGTATTAAATGATATTGTGCTGGTTGATATCAGCGTCGTTAAAGATGCATTGGGGAACTCAAAGAGTTCTGCTGATAAATCCCCATGGACGTTAGGTTATGCAGCAACAATACACTCTTCACAGGGATTAACTATCACAGACACAACTCTTTGGATAGTAGATAATCATATTGAGTGGTCAAATTTAGTTTATCTCGCAGTATCCAGAGTACGGCGAATAAACCAACTTCGAAGAATTGTGGCTAATGATAATGACAATACAATAAGTAATATACACGCCGATGATAATATAATCAGAAAAAAACTCTCTGGTTATAAACAACAGGATAAAAAAAATAAAAGAGAATTTGACATTGATGCTGAATTAATTAAGACACTAAAGCAACAACAGAATAATCACTGCGCGAGTTGTAATTGTATAATGAGTTGGAATTGGTCGGATAAAGATCCTCGCCAATTCACCGTAGATAGAAAAGATAACAATCTCGGTCATGTCAGAAACAATGTGAGGTTGACTTGTCTTGAGTGCAACAGACGCAACGGCGCTAGTTAAGACCACGCGGTGGCAATTGAGTATCCTCGGGGATCACTTGTAGTTGTTGTCGAGTAAATCCTCGCTGAGGAGCAGTTGAATCCAGTCTATAGATTGGAGGTCTACCAGTTGATCGTGTTATACCCGATATCTTGTGTGTAGTGACACTCCAAATAGGATCGGTAGCTCTTTTTTTACCATCCTCAAGCTCTCCTGGTTCGTATAAGTACCTTACAATGACATTACTACCAAGAATTGGTTCTTTTTGTGAAATTCCTTGGATTTCCATTTTGATAGATGCCTTCTTAATAGCGTTGACAGGTTTCATATTAATTGTTCTAGTAATCTCATTATTGATTGCGGTAATCACAGCTGGTAATCTCTTGACCCATTCACGGGATCGTTTATCCTGGATGAATTCTTTCGCGTATTGATATCCAAATAACCGCTCAGCAAGGGTTTTATTAAACCGTTCAACAATTGCCTGATCGCGATGTAGCGCAGTGTGTCCTCGTCTGATGGCGACATTATGATGTTTCATCGTAGATGTAACAACACCTTGAAATTCCTTGCCAGGATCAACTTGTAACAGATTTGGCCAGCGCAGAGGACCTCGTCGATAAATTTTTTCAAATGCAGAAGCTACTTCAGTAGATGATTTTGTTTTTAACGGTTCTGCTTCTTTGTATCGACTTGCAATATCAACTAACGTTAACGCATATTTGTAACCATTGTCATGCGGCAGAAATAGTATATCAGCTTGATGAACTTCATTAGGCGTTGTCACATCAAAATGCGAGTAGTTAATTTGTTTAGGCGCTGGTAGATAAATTTGCCATATTGCCTGTTTAGATAACCAGTTTGCCGCTGTAGTTTTTTTCACCTTTGATGCACTAGCGAGTTTATTGATTGCTGCGTAACATCTCCAGTATCCCCTCGGAGAATAGTAAATAGATTTCATATTAAAATGCTAGCATTTTCAATTACCAGCACCTAACATCAATTTACCCTTCATAGCAGATTTTACCAACCACGAAGCCAATTTTTCTTTGAAGGATTTATCAGGAATAGCATTTAACGCATTAATTAATTTTACATCTGCGAGATGTCTATGTTGAAGATTGCTGCTTTTATAAGCGACATCATGAGCATGACACGCCTTATCAATAGCGTTTATTGGATACTCGCCGGGTCGGGGCTGATTTTGATCATCAAGTCTGATATCTAATCGTGTCCCCGGTCCACAGTAGCTATATCCTGGAAGGTGCTTTTCTCCTGGATACTTTGCCCACGGTGTTCCAGGGAGTTTTGCTAACTTGGCTGCAATATCACCTCCTCGTTTTTTTTTTAAAGGTTTCGTGGAAGTAAATCTAAATTTTTTCGTACTACATTGTACGCATTTACCAGAAAGCGCTGATCGATTATTTTTCGTTGTAATCGTCGTCAAGTCATTTGTGCCAGTACGCGTCCTACACTTCACACAATATAGATCCATAATTTATATATAAACAGCATGAATGTAATTGATTATTCAGCTACGAGACGACGGGAACCTATTAGACACCATGCAATGTTACCAAATTCTATTCGCGCGATTATCATCGGACCATCTGGAAGTGGTAAAACACAATTGCTACTTAATTTGATAACGAGATGGATGAAGTGGGATAAGTTGTACATGATTGCTCCGAGTGTAGATGATCAGCGATGTTATGAAGTATTAAAGGATTTTAATGATGCCGCGCGAGAAATTAACGGCGATGGTGTTATTGAGTTTATAACCGATATCGAAGAGGCACCTAGCATTGACTCCATCGACGGAAGTATTAACAATTTAGTCGTATATGATGATATCATGTTAGATAATCAAAAAAATCCTGCTAGAATATTTTCCCGGGGGCGTCACAAAAACACAGATGTGATATATGTCACTCAACGTTACACTCAAATACCAAAAGTGATCCGAGATAACTGCAATATGCTGTGTGTATTTAACGGAGTTGATACTCATACTCTTAGAAATATTTGGCAAACTTGGTGCGGTGGCGATATGGATCATAATCAATTAAAAAATTTCTTTAGCCACGCTCAGTCAATCCCACATGGATTTGTGACGATAAATTTATCAGACCCTCGGACAAGATATCGTGTCGGACTTGATCAAATATTTAGTTAGCGCATTAGCAGCCGAGGAGGTGAACGTCAACTAAATGGCGTCTTTTTTTTTACTGCTATTTTGCTGAATGGAGGCATCTATTAAGCATTTTTGAGGAAGCCTCAGTTTGCTAAATTGACGCCTATATAAGCAATTTCGGGAAGCCTCAGTTTGCTAAATTGACGCTTGTAAAAGTATTTTCAAGGAAGCCTTAGTTTACTAAATTGACGCCTAGAAAAGTTGGTCTGTTCACCCTCTCTGCTGCTACTTTTGATGAAAAACGGACTTTTTTGTTTTTCATGTTATGGATCAGTTGGGCTTAGATAAAAGCTGTTGAAACCCTTTACCCCGCTTGGATTTGGTTAATACTTGGTTTATTGGCTGCGCACCATTGGATAGTACGTCACCATACTTTAAAACCGGTTCCCACCATTTTTTTCAGCATGACTTTTGATGAAAAACGGACTTTTTTGTTTTTCATGTTATGGATCAGTTGGGCTTAGATAAAAGCTGTTGAAACCCTTTACCCCGCTTGGATTTGGTTAATACTTGGTTTATTGGCTGCGCTCCATTGGATAGTACGTCACCATACTTTAAAACCGGTTCCCACCATTTTTTTCAGCATGACTTTTGATGAAAAACGGACTTTTTTGTTTTTCATGTTATGGATCAGTTGGGCTTAGATAAAAGCTGTTGAAACCCTTTACCCCGCTTGGATTTGGTTAATACTTGGTTTATTGGCTGCGCACCATTGGTTAGTACGTCACCATACTTTAAAACCGGTTCCCACCATTTTTTTCAGCATGACTTTTGATGAAAAACGGACTTTTTTGTTTTTCATGTTATGGATCAGTTGGGCTTAGATAAAAGCTGTTGAAACCCTTTACCCCGCTTGGATTTGGTTAATACTTGGTTTATTGGCTGCGCACCATTGGATAGTACGTCACCATACTTTAAAACCGGTTCCCACCATTTTTTTCAGCATGACTTTTGATGAAAAACGGACTTTTTTGTTTTTCATGTTATGGATCAGTTGGGCTTAGATAAAAGCTGTTGAAACCCTTTACCCCGCTTGGATTTGGTTAATACTTGGTTTATTGGCTGCGCACCATTGGATAGTACGTCACCATACTTTAAAACCGGTTCCCACCATTTTTTTCAGCATGACTTTTGATGAAAAACGGACTTTTTTGTTTTTCATGTTATGGATCAGTTGGGCTTAGATAAAAGCTGTTGAAACCCTTTACCCCGCTTGGATATGGTTAATACTTGGTTTATTGGCTGCGCACCATTGGATAGTACGTCACCATACTTTAAAACCGGTTCCCACCATTTTTTTCAGCATGACTTTTGATGAAAAACGGACTTTTTTGTTTTTCATGTTATGGATCAGTTGGGCTTAGATAAAAGCTGTTGAAACCCTTTACCCCGCTTGGATTTGGTTAATACTTGGTTTATTGGCTGCGCACCATTGGATAGTACGTCACCATACTTTAAAACCGGTTCCCACCATTTTTTTCAGCATGACTTTTGATGAAAAACGGACTTTTTGTTTTTCATGTTATGGATCAGTTGGGCTTAGATAAAAGCTGTTGAAACCCTTTACCCCGCTTGCATTTTGTTAATACTTGGTTTATTGGCTGCGCACCATTGGATAGTACGTCACCATACTTTAAAACCGGTTCCCACCATTTTTTTCAGCATGACTTTTGATGAAAAACGGACTTTTTTGTTTTTCATGTTATGGATCAGTTGGGCTTAGATAAAAGCTGTTGAAACCCTTTACCCCGCTTGGATTTGGTTAATACTTGGTTTATTGGCTGCGCACCATTGGATAGTACGTCACCATACTTTAAAACCGGTTCCCACCATTTTTTTCAGCATGACTTTTGATGAAAAACGGACTTTTTTGTTTTTCATGTTATGGATCAGTTGGGCTTAGATAAAAGCTGTTGAAACCCTTTACCCCGCTTGGATTTGGTTAATACTTGGTTTATTGGCTGCGCACCATTGGATAGTACGTCACCATACTTTAAAACCGGTTCCCACCATTTTTTTCAGCATGACTTTTGATGAAAAACGGACTTTTTTGTTTTTCATGTTATGGATCAGTTGGGCTTAGATAAAAGCTGTTGAAACCCTTTACCCCGCTTGGATTTGGTTAATACTTGGTTTATTGGCTGCGCACCATTGGATAGTACGTCACCATACTTTAAAACCGGTTCCCACCATTTTTTTCAGCATGACTTTTGATGAAAAACGGACTTTTTTGTTTTTCATGTTATGGATCAGTTGGGCTTAGATAAAAGCTGTTGAAACCCTTTACCCCGCTTGGATTTGGTTAATACTTGGTTTATTGGCTGCGCACCATTGGATAGTACGTCACCATACTTTAAAACCGGTTCCCACCATTTTTTTCAGCATGACTTTTGATGAAAAACGGACTTTTTTGTTTTTCATGTTATGGATCAGTTGGGCTTAGATAAAAGCTGTTGAAACCCTTTACCCCGCTTGGATTTGGTTAATACTTGGTTTATTGGCTGCGCACCATTGGATAGTACGTCACCATACTTTAAAACCGGTTCCCACCATTTTTTTCAGCATGACTTTTGATGAAAAACGGACTTTTTTGTTTTTCATGTTATGGATCAGTTGGGCTTAGATAAAAGCTGTTGAAACCCTTTACCCCGCTTGGATTTGGTTAATACTTGGTTTATTGGCTGCGCACCATTGGATAGTACGTCACCATACTTTAAAACCGGTTCCCACCATTTTTTTCAGCATGACTTTTGATGAAAAACGGACTTTTTTGTTTTTCATGTTATGGATCAGTTGGGCTTAGATAAAAGCTGTTGAAACCCTTTACCCCGCTTGGATTTGGTTAATACTTGGTTTATTGGCTGCGCACCATTGGATAGTACGTCACCATACTTTAAAACCGGTTCCCACCATTTTTTTCAGCATGACTTTTGATGAAAAACGGACTTTTTGTTTTTCATGTTATGGATCAGTTGGGCTTAGATAAAAGCTGTTGAAACCCTTTACCCCGCTTGGATTTGGTTAATACTTGGTTTATTGGCTGCGCACCATTGATAGTACGTCACCATACTTTAAAACCGGTTCCCACCATTTTTTTCAGCATGACTTTTGATGAAAAACGGACTTTTTTGTTTTTCATGTTATGGATCAGTTGGGCTTAGATAAAAGCTGTTGAAACCCTTTACCCCGCTTGGATTTGGTTAATACTTGGTTTATTGGCTGCGCACCATTGGATAGTACGTCACCATACTTTAAAACCGGTTCCCACCATTTTTTTCAGCATGACTTTTGATGAAAAACGGACTTTTTTGTTTTTCATGTTATGGATCAGTTGGGATTAGATAAAAGCTGTTGAAACCCTTTACCCCGCTTGGATTTGGTTAATACTTGGTTTATTGGCTGCGCACCATTGGATAGTACGTCACCATACTTTAAAACCGGTTCCCACCATTTTTTTCAGCATGACTTTTGATGAAAAACGGACTTTTTTGTTTTTCATGTTATGGATCAGTTGGGCTTAGATAAAAGCTGTTGAAACCCTTTACCCCGCTTGGATTTGGTTAATACTTGGTTTATTGGCTGCGCACCATTGGATAGTACGTCACCATACTTTAAAACCAGTTCCCACCATTTTTTTCAGCATGACTTTTGATGAAAAACGGACTTTTTTGTTTTTCATGTTATGGATCAGTTGGGCTTAGATAAAAGCTGTTGAAACCCTTTACCCCGCTTGGATTTGGTTAATACTTGGTTTATTGGCTGCGCACCATTGGATAGTACGTCACCATACTTTAAAACCGGTTCCCACCATTTTTTTCAGCATGACTTTTGATGAAAAACGGACTTTTTTGTTTTTCATGTTATGGATCAGTTGGGCTTAGATAAAAGCTGTTGAAACCCTTTACCCCGCTTGGATTTGGTTAATACTTGGTTTATTGGCTGCGCACCATTGGATAGTACGTCACCATACTTTAAAACCGGTTCCCACCATTTTTTTCAGCATGACTTTTGATGAAAAACGGACTTTTTTGTTTTTCATGTTATGGATCAGTTGGGCTTAGATAAAAGCTGTTGAAACCATTTACCCCGCTTGGATTTGGTTAATACTTGGTTTATATTCTGCGCACCATTGGATAGTACGTCACCATACTTTAAAACCGGTTCCCACTATTTTTTTCAGCATGACTTTTGATGAAAAACGGACTTTTTTGTTTTTCATGTTATGGATCAGTTGGGCTTAGATAAAAGCTGTTGAAACCCTTTACCCCGCTTGGATTTGGTTAATACTTGGTTTATTGGCTGCGCACCATTGGATAGTACGTCACCATACTTTAAAACCGGTTCCCACCATTTTTTTCAGCATGACTTTTGATGAAAAACGGACTTTTTTGTTTTTCATGTTATGGATCAGTTGGGCTTAGATAAAAGCTGTTGAAACCCTTTACCCCGCTTGGATTTGGTTAATACTTGGTTTATTGGCTGCGCACCATTGGATAGTACGTCACCATACTTTAAAACCGGTTCCCACCATTTTTTTCAGCATGACTTTTGATGAAAAACGGACTTTTTTGTTTTTCATGTTATGGATCAGTTGGGCTTAGATAAAAGCTGTTGAAACCCTTTACCCCGCTTGGATTTGGTTAATACTTGGTTTATTGGCTGCGCACCATTGGATAGTACGTCACCATACTTTAAAACCGGTTCCCACCATTTTTTTCAGCATGACTTTTGATGAAAAACGGACTTTTTTGTTTTTCATGTTATGGATCAGTTGGGCTTAGATAAAAGCTGTTGAAACCCTTTACCCCGCTTGGATTTGGTTAATACTTGGTTTATTGGCTGCGCACCATTGGATAGTACGTCACCATACTTTAAAACCGGTTCCCACCATTTTTTTCAGCATGACTTTTGATGAAAAACGGACTTTTTTGTTTTTCATGTTATGGATCAGTTGGGCTTAGATAAAAGCTGTTGAAACCCTTTACCCCGCTTGGATTTGGTTAATACTTGGTTTATTGGCTGCGCACCATTGGATAGTACGTCACCATACTTTAAAACCGGTTCCCACCATTTTTTTCAGCATGACTTTTGATGAAAAACGGACTTTTTTGTTTTTCATGTTATGGATCAGTTGGGCTTAGATAAAAGCTGTTGAAACCCTTTACCCCGCTTGGATTTGGTTAATACTTGGTTTATTGGCTGCGCACCATTGGATAGTACGTCACCATACTTTAAAACCGGTTCCCACCATTTTTTTCAGCATGACTTTTGATGAAAAACGGACTTTTTTGTTTTTCATGTTATGGATCAGTTGGGCTTAGATAAAAGCTGTTGAAACCCTTTACCCCGCTTGGATTTGGTTAATACTTGGTTTATTGGCTGCGCACCATTGGATAGTACGTCACCATACTTTAAAACCGGTTCCCACCATTTTTTTCAGCATGACTTTTGATGAAAAACGGACTTTTTTGTTTTTCATGTTATGGATCAGTTGGGCTTAGATAAAAGCTGTTGAAACCCTTTACCCCGCTTGGATTTGGTTAATACTTGGTTTATTGGCTGCGCACCATTGGATAGTACGTCACCATACTTTAAAACCGGTTCCCACCATTTTTTTCAGCATGACTTTTGATGAAAAACGGACTTTTTTGTTTTTCATGTTATGGATCAGTTGGGCTTAGATAAAAGCTGTTGAAACCCTTTACCCCGCTTGGATTTGGTTAATACTTGGTTTATTGGCTGCGCACCATTGGATAGTACGTCACCATACTTTAAAACCGGTTCCCACCATTTTTTTCAGCATGACTTTTGATGAAAAACGGACTTTTTTGTTTTTCATGTTATGGATCAGTTGGGCTTAGATAAAAGCTGTTGAAACCCTTTACCCCGCTTGGATTTGGTTAATACTTGGTTTATTGGCTGCGCACCATTGGATAGTACGTCACCATACTTTAAAACCGGTTCCCACCATTTTTTTCAGCATGACTTTTGATGAAAAACGGACTTTTTTGTTTTTCATGTTATGGATCAGTTGGGCTTAGATAAAAGCTGTTGAAACCCTTTACCCCGCTTGGATTTGGTTAATACTTGGTTTATTGGCTGCGCACCATTGGATAGTACGTCACCATACTTTAAAACCGGTTCCCACCATTTTTTTCAGCATGACTTTTGATGAAAAACGGACTTTTTTGTTTTTCATGTTATGGATCAGTTGGGCTTAGATAAAAGCTGTTGAAACCCTTTACCCCGCTTGGATTTGGTTAATACTTGGTTTATTGGCTGCGCACCATTGGATAGTACGTCACCATACTTTAAAACCGGTTCCCACCATTTTTTTCAGCATGACTTTTGATGAAAAACGGACTTTTTTGTTTTTCATGTTATGGATCAGTTGGGCTTAGATAAAAGCTGTTGAAACCCTTTACCCCGCTTGGATTTGGTTAATACTTGGTTTATTGGCTGCGCACCATTGGATAGTACGTCACCATACTTTAAAACCGGTTCCCACCATTTTTTTCAGCATGACTTTTGATGAAAAACGGACTTTTTTGTTTTTCATGTTATGGATCAGTTGGGCTTAGATAAAAGCTGTTGAAACCCTTTACCCCGCTTGGATTTGGTTAATACTTGGTTTATTGGCTGCGCACCATTGGATAGTACGTCACCATACTTTAAAACCGGTTCCCACCATTTTTTTCAGCATGACTTTTGATGAAAAACGGACTTTTTTGTTTTTCATGTTATGGATCAGTTGGGCTTAGATAAAAGCTGTTGAAACCCTTTACCCCGCTTGGATTTGGTTAATACTTGGTTTATTGGCTGCGCACCATTGGATAGTACGTCACCATACTTTAAAACCGGTTCCCACCATTTTTTTCAGCATGACTTTTGATGAAAAACGGACTTTTTTGTTTTTCATGTTATGGATCAGTTGGGCTTAGATAAAAGCTGTTGAAACCCTTTACCCCGCTTGGATTTGGTTAATACTTGGTTTATTGGCTGCGCACCATTGGATAGTACGTCACCATACTTTAAAACCGGTTCCCACCATTTTTTTCAGCATGACTTTTGATGAAAAACGGACTTTTTTGTTTTTCATGTTATGGATCAGTTGGGCTTAGATAAAAGCTGTTGAAACCCTTTACCCCGCTTGGATTTGGTTAATACTTGGTTTATTGGCTGCGCACCATTGGATAGTACGTCACCATACTTTAAAACCGGTTCCCACCATTTTTTTCAGCATGACTTTTGATGAAAAACGGACTTTTTTGTTTTTCATGTTATGGATCAGTTGGGCTTAGATAAAAGCTGTTGAAACCCTTTACCCCGCTTGGATTTGGTTAATACTTGGTTTATTGGCTGCGCACCATTGGATAGTACGTCACCATACTTTAAAACCGGTTCCCACCATTTTTTTCAGCATGACTTTTGATGAAAAACGGACTTTTTTGTTTTTCATGTTATGGATCAGTTGGGCTTAGATAAAAGCTGTTGAAACCCTTTACCCCGCTTGGATTTGGTTAATACTTGGTTTATTGGCTGCGCACCATTGGATAGTACGTCACCATACTTTAAAACCGGTTCCCACCATTTTTTTCAGCATGACTTTTGATGAAAAACGGACTTTTTTGTTTTTCATGTTATGGATCAGTTGGGCTTAGATAAAAGCTGTTGAAACCCTTTACCCCGCTTGGATTTGGTTAATACTTGGTTTATTGGCTGCGCACCATTGGATAGTACGTCACCATACTTTAAAACCGGTTCCCACCATTTTTTTCAGCATGACTTTTGATGAAAAACGGACTTTTTTGTTTTTCATGTTATGGATCAGTTGGGCTTAGATAAAAGCTGTTGAAACCCTTTACCCCGCTTGGATTTGGTTAATACTTGGTTTATTGGCTGCGCACCATTGGATAGTACGTCACCATACTTTAAAACCGGTTCCCACCATTTTTTTCAGCATGACTTTTGATGAAAAACGGACTTTTTTGTTTTTCATGTTATGGATCAGTTGGGCTTAGATAAAAGCTGTTGAAACCCTTTACCCCGCTTGGATTTGGTTAATACTTGGTTTATTGGCTGCGCACCATTGGATAGTACGTCACCATACTTTAAAACCGGTTCCCACCATTTTTTTCAGCATGACTTTTGATGAAAAACGGACTTTTTTGTTTTTCATGTTATGGATCAGTTGGGCTTAGATAAAAGCTGTTGAAACCCTTTACCCCGCTTGGATTTGGTTAATACTTGGTTTATTGGCTGCGCACCATTGGATAGTACGTCACCATACTTTAAAACCGGTTCCCACCATTTTTTTCAGCATGACTTTTGATGAAAAACGGACTTTTTTGTTTTTCATGTTATGGATCAGTTGGGCTTAGATAAAAGCTGTTGAAACCCTTTACCCCGCTTGGATTTGGTTAATACTTGGTTTATTGGCTGCGCACCATTGGATAGTACGTCACCATACTTTAAAACCGGTTCCCACCATTTTTTTCAGCATGACTTTTGATGAAAAACGGACTTTTTTGTTTTTCATGTTATGGATCAGTTGGGCTTAGATAAAAGCTGTTGAAACCCTTTACCCCGCTTGGATTTGGTTAATACTTGGTTTATTGGCTGCGCACCATTGGATAGTACGTCACCATACTTTAAAACCGGTTCCCACCATTTTTTTCAGCATGACTTTTGATGAAAAACGGACTTTTTTGTTTTTCATGTTATGGATCAGTTGGGCTTAGATAAAAGCTGTTGAAACCCTTTACCCCGCTTGGATTTGGTTAATACTTGGTTTATTGGCTGCGCACCATTGGATAGTACGTCACCATACTTTAAAACCGGTTCCCACCATTTTTTTCAGCATGACTTTTGATGAAAAACGGACTTTTTTGTTTTTCATGTTATGGATCAGTTGGGCTTAGATAAAAGCTGTTGAAACCCTTTACCCCGCTTGGATTTGGTTAATACTTGGTTTATTGGCTGCGCACCATTGGATAGTACGTCACCATACTTTAAAACCGGTTCCCACCATTTTTTTCAGCATGACTTTTGATGAAAAACGGACTTTTTTGTTTTTCATGTTATGGATCAGTTGGGCTTAGATAAAAGCTGTTGAAACCCTTTACCCCGCTTGGATTTGGTTAATACTTGGTTTATTGGCTGCGCACCATTGGATAGTACGTCACCATACTTTAAAACCGGTTCCCACCATTTTTTTCAGCATGACTTTTGATGAAAAACGGACTTTTTTGTTTTTCATGTTATGGATCAGTTGGGCTTAGATAAAAGCTGTTGAAACCCTTTACCCCGCTTGGATTTGGTTAATACTTGGTTTATTGGCTGCGCACCATTGGATAGTACGTCACCATACTTTAAAACCGGTTCCCACCATTTTTTTCAGCATGACTTTTGATGAAAAACGGACTTTTTTGTTTTTCATGTTATGGATCAGTTGGGCTTAGATAAAAGCTGTTGAAACCCTTTACCCCGCTTGGATTTGGTTAATACTTGGTTTATTGGCTGCGCACCATTGGATAGTACGTCACCATACTTTAAAACCGGTTCCCACCATTTTTTTCAGCATGACTTTTGATGAAAAACGGACTTTTTTGTTTTTCATGTTATGGATCAGTTGGGCTTAGATAAAAGCTGTTGAAACCCTTTACCCCGCTTGGATTTGGTTAATACTTGGTTTATTGGCTGCGCACCATTGGATAGTACGTCACCATACTTTAAAACCGGTTCCCACCATTTTTTTCAGCATGACTTTTGATGAAAAACGGACTTTTTTGTTTTTCATGTTATGGATCAGTTGGGCTTAGATAAAAGCTGTTGAAACCCTTTACCCCGCTTGGATTTGGTTAATACTTGGTTTATTGGCTGCGCACCATTGGATAGTACGTCACCATACTTTAAAACCGGTTCCCACCATTTTTTTCAGCATGACTTTTGATGAAAAACGGACTTTTTTGTTTTTCATGTTATGGATCAGTTGGGCTTAGATAAAAGCTGTTGAAACCCTTTACCCCGCTTGGATTTGGTTAATACTTGGTTTATTGGCTGCGCACCATTGGATAGTACGTCACCATACTTTAAAACCGGTTCCCACCATTTTTTTCAGCATGACTTTTGATGAAAAACGGACTTTTTTGTTTTTCATGTTATGGATCAGTTGGGCTTAGATAAAAGCTGTTGAAACCCTTTACCCCGCTTGGATTTGGTTAATACTTGGTTTATTGGCTGCGCACCATTGGATAGTACGTCACCATACTTTAAAACCGGTTCCCACCATTTTTTTCAGCATGACTTTTGATGAAAAACGGACTTTTTTGTTTTTCATGTTATGGATCAGTTGGGCTTAGATAAAAGCTGTTGAAACCCTTTACCCCGCTTGGATTTGGTTAATACTTGGTTTATTGGCTGCGCACCATTGGATAGTACGTCACCATACTTTAAAACCGGTTCCCACCATTTTTTTCAGCATGACTTTTGATGAAAAACGGACTTTTTTGTTTTTCATGTTATGGATCAGTTGGGCTTAGATAAAAGCTGTTGAAACCCTTTACCCCGCTTGGATTTGGTTAATACTTGGTTTATTGGCTGCGCACCATTGGATAGTACGTCACCATACTTTAAAACCGGTTCCCACCATTTTTTTCAGCATGACTTTTGATGAAAAACGGACTTTTTTGTTTTTCATGTTATGGATCAGTTGGGCTTAGATAAAAGCTGTTGAAACCCTTTACCCCGCTTGGATTTGGTTAATACTTGGTTTATTGGCTGCGCACCATTGGATAGTACGTCACCATACTTTAAAACCGGTTCCCACCATTTTTTTCAGCATGACTTTTGATGAAAAACGGACTTTTTTGTTTTTCATGTTATGGATCAGTTGGGCTTAGATAAAAGCTGTTGAAACCCTTTACCCCGCTTGGATTTGGTTAATACTTGGTTTATTGGCTGCGCACCATTGGATAGTACGTCACCATACTTTAAAACCGGTTCCCACCATTTTTTTCAGCATGACTTTTGATGAAAAACGGACTTTTTTGTTTTTCATGTTATGGATCAGTTGGGCTTAGATAAAAGCTGTTGAAACCCTTTACCCCGCTTGGATTTGGTTAATACTTGGTTTATTGGCTGCGCACCATTGGATAGTACGTCACCATACTTTAAAACCGGTTCCCACCATTTTTTTCAGCATGACTTTTGATGAAAAACGGACTTTTTTGTTTTTCATGTTATGGATCAGTTGGGCTTAGATAAAAGCTGTTGAAACCCTTTACCCCGCTTGGATTTGGTTAATACTTGGTTTATTGGCTGCGCACCATTGGATAGTACGTCACCATACTTTAAAACCGGTTCCCACCATTTTTTTCAGCATGACTTTTGATGAAAAACGGACTTTTTTGTTTTTCATGTTATGGATCAGTTGGGCTTAGATAAAAGCTGTTGAAACCCTTTACCCCGCTTGGATTTGGTTAATACTTGGTTTATTGGCTGCGCACCATTGGATAGTACGTCACCATACTTTAAAACCGGTTCCCACCATTTTTTTCAGCATGACTTTTGATGAAAAACGGACTTTTTTGTTTTTCATGTTATGGATCAGTTGGGCTTAGATAAAAGCTGTTGAAACCCTTTACCCCGCTTGGATTTGGTTAATACTTGGTTTATTGGCTGCGCACCATTGGATAGTACGTCACCATACTTTAAAACCGGTTCCCACCATTTTTTTCAGCATGACTTTTGATGAAAAACGGACTTTTTTGTTTTTCATGTTATGGATCAGTTGGGCTTAGATAAAAGCTGTTGAAACCCTTTACCCCGCTTGGATTTGGTTAATACTTGGTTTATTGGCTGCGCACCATTGGATAGTACGTCACCATACTTTAAAACCGGTTCCCACCATTTTTTTCAGCATGACTTTTGATGAAAAACGGACTTTTTTGTTTTTCATGTTATGGATCAGTTGGGCTTAGATAAAAGCTGTTGAAACCCTTTACCCCGCTTGGATTTGGTTAATACTTGGTTTATTGGCTGCGCACCATTGGATAGTACGTCACCATACTTTAAAACCGGTTCCCACCATTTTTTTCAGCATGACTTTTGATGAAAAACGGACTTTTTTGTTTTTCATGTTATGGATCAGTTGGGCTTAGATAAAAGCTGTTGAAACCCTTTACCCCGCTTGGATTTGGTTAATACTTGGTTTATTGGCTGCGCACCATTGGATAGTACGTCACCATACTTTAAAACCGGTTCCCACCATTTTTTTCAGCATGACTTTTGATGAAAAACGGACTTTTTTGTTTTTCATGTTATGGATCAGTTGGGCTTAGATAAAAGCTGTTGAAACCCTTTACCCCGCTTGGATTTGGTTAATACTTGGTTTATTGGCTGCGCACCATTGGATAGTACGTCACCATACTTTAAAACCGGTTCCCACCATTTTTTTCAGCATGACTTTTGATGAAAAACGGACTTTTTTGTTTTTCATGTTATGGATCAGTTGGGCTTAGATAAAAGCTGTTGAAACCCTTTACCCCGCTTGGATTTGGTTAATACTTGGTTTATTGGCTGCGCACCATTGGATAGTACGTCACCATACTTTAAAACCGGTTCCCACCATTTTTTTCAGCATGACTTTTGATGAAAAACGGACTTTTTTGTTTTTCATGTTATGGATCAGTTGGGCTTAGATAAAAGCTGTTGAAACCCTTTACCCCGCTTGGATTTGGTTAATACTTGGTTTATTGGCTGCGCACCATTGGATAGTACGTCACCATACTTTAAAACCGGTTCCCACCATTTTTTTCAGCATGACTTTTGATGAAAAACGGACTTTTTTGTTTTTCATGTTATGGATCAGTTGGGCTTAGATAAAAGCTGTTGAAACCCTTTACCCCGCTTGGATTTGGTTAATACTTGGTTTATTGGCTGCGCACCATTGGATAGTACGTCACCATACTTTAAAACCGGTTCCCACCATTTTTTTCAGCATGACTTTTGATGAAAAACGGACTTTTTTGTTTTTCATGTTATGGATCAGTTGGGCTTAGATAAAAGCTGTTGAAACCCTTTACCCCGCTTGGATTTGGTTAATACTTGGTTTATTGGCTGCGCACCATTGGATAGTACGTCACCATACATTAAAACCGGTTCCCACCATTTTTTTCAGCATGACTTTTGATGAAAAACGGACT
Source organism: Unio pictorum (assembly GCA_030141615.1). Taxonomy (NCBI): domain Eukaryota; kingdom Metazoa; phylum Mollusca; class Bivalvia; order Unionida; family Unionidae; genus Unio; species Unio pictorum. Next base: position 189,180 of record JARLTB010000529.1, read on the forward strand.
TTTTTGTTTTTCATGTTATGGATCAGTTGGGCTTAGATAAAAGCTGTTGAAACCCTTTACCCCGCTTGGATTTGGTTAATACTTGGTTTATTGGCTGCGCACCATTGGATAGTACGTCACCATACTTTAAAACCGGTTCCCACCATTTTTTTCAGCATGACTTTTGATGAAAAACGGACTTTTTTGTTTTTCATGTTATGGATCAGTTGGGCTTAGATAAAAGCTGTTGAAACCCTTTACCCCGCTTGGATTTGGTTAATACTTGGTTTATTGGCTGCGCACCATTGGATAGTACGTCACCATACTTTAAAACCGGTTCCCACCATTTTTTTCAGCATGACTTTTGATGAAAAACGGACTTTTTTGTTTTTCATGTTATGGATCAGTTGGGCTTAGATAAAAGCTGTTGAAACCCTTTACCCCGCTTGGATTTGGTTAATACTTGGTTTATTGGCTGCGCACCATTGGATAGTACGTCACCATACTTTAAAACCGGTTCCCACCATTTTTTTCAGCATGACTTTTGATGAAAAACGGACTTTTTTGTTTTTCATGTTATGGATCAGTTGGGCTTAGATAAAAGCTGTTGAAACCCTTTACCCCGCTTGGATTTGGTTAATACTTGGTTTATTGGCTGCGCACCATTGGATAGTACGTCACCATACTTTAAAACCGGTTCCCACCATTTTTTTCAGCATGACTTTTGATGAAAAACGGACTTTTTTGTTTTTCATGTTATGGATCAGTTGGGCTTAGATAAAAGCTGTTGAAACCCTTTACCCCGCTTGGATTTGGTTAATACTTGGTTTATTGGCTGCGCACCATTGGATAGTACGTCACCATACTTTAAAACCGGTTCCCACCATTTTTTTCAGCATGACTTTTGATGAAAAACGGACTTTTTTGTTTTTCATGTTATGGATCAGTTGGGCTTAGATAAAAGCTGTTGAAACCCTTTACCCCGCTTGGATTTGGTTAATACTTGGTTTATTGGCTGCGCACCATTGGATAGTACGTCACCATACTTTAAAACCGGTTCCCACCATTTTTTTCAGCATGACTTTTGATGAAAAACGGACTTTTTTGTTTTTCATGTTATGGATCAGTTGGGCTTAGATAAAAGCTGTTGAAACCCTTTACCCCGCTTGGATTTGGTTAATACTTGGTTTATTGGCTGCGCACCATTGGATAGTACGTCACCATACTTTAAAACCGGTTCCCACCATTTTTTTCAGCATGACTTTTGATGAAAAACGGACTTTTTTGTTTTTCATGTTATGGATCAGTTGGGCTTAGATAAAAGCTGTTGAAACCCTTTACCCCGCTTGGATTTGGTTAATACTTGGTTTATTGGCTGCGCACCATTGGATAGTACGTCACCATACTTTAAAACCGGTTCCCACCATTTTTTTCAGCATGACTTTTGATGAAAAACGGACTTTTTTGTTTTTCATGTTATGGATCAGTTGGGCTTAGATAAAAGCTGTTGAAACCCTTTACCCCGCTTGGATTTGGTTAATACTTGGTTTATTGGCTGCGCACCATTGGATAGTACGTCACCATACTTTAAAACCGGTTCCCACCATTTTTTTCAGCATGACTTTTGATGAAAAACGGACTTTTTTGTTTTTCATGTTATGGATCAGTTGGGCTTAGATAAAAGCTGTTGAAACCCTTTACCCCGCTTGGATTTGGTTAATACTTGGTTTATTGGCTGCGCACCATTGGATAGTACGTCACCATACTTTAAAACCGGTTCCCACCATTTTTTTCAGCATGACTTTTGATGAAAAACGGACTTTTTTGTTTTTCATGTTATGGATCAGTTGGGCTTAGATAAAAGCTGTTGAAACCCTTTACCCCGCTTGGATTTGGTTAATACTTGGTTTATTGGCTGCGCACCATTGGATAGTACGTCACCATACTTTAAAACCGGTTCCCACCATTTTTTTCAGCATGACTTTTGATGAAAAACGGACTTTTTTGTTTTTCATGTTATGGATCAGTTGGGCTTAGATAAAAGCTGTTGAAACCCTTTACCCCGCTTGGATTTGGTTAATACTTGGTTTATTGGCTGCGCACCATTGGATAGTACGTCACCATACTTTAAAACCGGTTCCCACCATTTTTTTCAGCATGACTTTTGATGAAAAACGGACTTTTTTGTTTTTCATGTTATGGATCAGTTGGGCTTAGATAAAAGCTGTTGAAACCCTTTACCCCGCTTGGATTTGGTTAATACTTGGTTTATTGGCTGCGCACCATTGGATAGTACGTCACCATACTTTAAAACCGGTTCCCACCATTTTTTTCAGCATGACTTTTGATGAAAAACGGACTTTTTTGTTTTTCATGTTATGGATCAGTTGGGCTTAGATAAAAGCTGTTGAAACCCTTTACCCCGCTTGGATTTGGTTAATACTTGGTTTATTGGCTGCGCACCATTGGATAGTACGTCACCATACTTTAAAACCGGTTCCCACCATTTTTTTCAGCATGACTTTTGATGAAAAACGGACTTTTTTGTTTTTCATGTTATGGATCAGTTGGGCTTAGATAAAAGCTGTTGAAACCCTTTACCCCGCTTGGATTTGGTTAATACTTGGTTTATTGGCTGCGCACCATTGGATAGTACGTCACCATACTTTAAAACCGGTTCCCACCATTTTTTTCAGCATGACTTTTGATGAAAAACGGACTTTTTTGTTTTTCATGTTATGGATCAGTTGGGCTTAGATAAAAGCTGTTGAAACCCTTTACCCCGCTTGGATTTGGTTAATACTTGGTTTATTGGCTGCGCACCATTGGATAGTACGTCACCATACTTTAAAACCGGTTCCCACCATTTTTTTCAGCATGACTTTTGATGAAAAACGGACTTTTTTGTTTTTCATGTTATGGATCAGTTGGGCTTAGATAAAAGCTGTTGAAACCCTTTACCCCGCTTGGATTTGGTTAATACTTGGTTTATTGGCTGCGCACCATTGGATAGTACGTCACCATACTTTAAAACCGGTTCCCACCATTTTTTTCAGCATGACTTTTGATGAAAAACGGACTTTTTTGTTTTTCATGTTATGGATCAGTTGGGCTTAGATAAAAGCTGTTGAAACCCTTTACCCCGCTTGGATTTGGTTAATACTTGGTTTATTGGCTGCGCACCATTGGATAGTACGTCACCATACTTTAAAACCGGTTCCCACCATTTTTTTCAGCATGACTTTTGATGAAAAACGGACTTTTTTGTTTTTCATGTTATGGATCAGTTGGGCTTAGATAAAAGCTGTTGAAACCCTTTACCCCGCTTGGATTTGGTTAATACTTGGTTTATTGGCTGCGCACCATTGGATAGTACGTCACCATACTTTAAAACCGGTTCCCACCATTTTTTTCAGCATGACTTTTGATGAAAAACGGACTTTTTTGTTTTTCATGTTATGGATCAGTTGGGCTTAGATAAAAGCTGTTGAAACCCTTTACCCCGCTTGGATTTGGTTAATACTTGGTTTATTGGCTGCGCACCATTGGATAGTACGTCACCATACTTTAAAACCGGTTCCCACCATTTTTTTCAGCATGACTTTTGATGAAAAACGGACTTTTTTGTTTTTCATGTTATGGATCAGTTGGGCTTAGATAAAAGCTGTTGAAACCCTTTACCCCGCTTGGATTTGGTTAATACTTGGTTTATTGGCTGCGCACCATTGGATAGTACGTCACCATACTTTAAAACCGGTTCCCACCATTTTTTTCAGCATGACTTTTGATGAAAAACGGACTTTTTTGTTTTTCATGTTATGGATCAGTTGGGCTTAGATAAAAGCTGTTGAAACCCTTTACCCCGCTTGGATTTGGTTAATACTTGGTTTATTGGCTGCGCACCATTGGATAGTACGTCACCATACTTTAAAACCGGTTCCCACCATTTTTTTCAGCATGACTTTTGATGAAAAACGGACTTTTTTGTTTTTCATGTTATGGATCAGTTGGGCTTAGATAAAAGCTGTTGAAACCCTTTACCCCGCTTGGATTTGGTTAATACTTGGTTTATTGGCTGCGCACCATTGGATAGTACGTCACCATACTTTAAAACCGGTTCCCACCATTTTTTTCAGCATGACTTTTGATGAAAAACGGACTTTTTTGTTTTTCATGTTATGGATCAGTTGGGCTTAGATAAAAGCTGTTGAAACCCTTTACCCCGCTTGGATTTGGTTAATACTTGGTTTATTGGCTGCGCACCATTGGATAGTACGTCACCATACTTTAAAACCGGTTCCCACCATTTTTTTCAGCATGACTTTTGATGAAAAACGGACTTTTTTGTTTTTCATGTTATGGATCAGTTGGGCTTAGATAAAAGCTGTTGAAACCCTTTACCCCGCTTGGATTTGGTTAATACTTGGTTTATTGGCTGCGCACCATTGGATAGTACGTCACCATACTTTAAAACCGGTTCCCACCATTTTTTTCAGCATGACTTTTGATGAAAAACGGACTTTTTTGTTTTTCATGTTATGGATCAGTTGGGCTTAGATAAAAGCTGTTGAAACCCTTTACCCCGCTTGGATTTGGTTAATACTTGGTTTATTGGCTGCGCACCATTGGATAGTACGTCACCATACTTTAAAACCGGTTCCCACCATTTTTTTCAGCATGACTTTTGATGAAAAACGGACTTTTTTGTTTTTCATGTTATGGATCAGTTGGGCTTAGATAAAAGCTGTTGAAACCCTTTACCCCGCTTGGATTTGGTTAATACTTGGTTTATTGGCTGCGCACCATTGGATAGTACGTCACCATACTTTAAAACCGGTTCCCACCATTTTTTTCAGCATGACTTTTGATGAAAAACGGACTTTTTTGTTTTTCATGTTATGGATCAGTTGGGCTTAGATAAAAGCTGTTGAAACCCTTTACCCCGCTTGGATTTGGTTAATACTTGGTTTATTGGCTGCGCACCATTGGATAGTACGTCACCATACTTTAAAACCGGTTCCCACCATTTTTTTCAGCATGACTTTTGATGAAAAACGGACTTTTTTGTTTTTCATGTTATGGATCAGTTGGGCTTAGATAAAAGCTGTTGAAACCCTTTACCCCGCTTGGATTTGGTTAATACTTGGTTTATTGGCTGCGCACCATTGGATAGTACGTCACCATACTTTAAAACCGGTTCCCACCATTTTTTTCAGCATGACTTTTGATGAAAAACGGACTTTTTTGTTTTTCATGTTATGGATCAGTTGGGCTTAGATAAAAGCTGTTGAAACCCTTTACCCCGCTTGGATTTGGTTAATACTTGGTTTATTGGCTGCGCACCATTGGATAGTACGTCACCATACTTTAAAACCGGTTCCCACCATTTTTTTCAGCATGACTTTTGATGAAAAACGGACTTTTTTGTTTTTCATGTTATGGATCAGTTGGGCTTAGATAAAAGCTGTTGAAACCCTTTACCCCGCTTGGATTTGGTTAATACTTGGTTTATTGGCTGCGCACCATTGGATAGTACGTCACCATACTTTAAAACCGGTTCCCACCATTTTTTTCAGCATGACTTTTGATGAAAAACGGACTTTTTTGTTTTTCATGTTATGGATCAGTTGGGCTTAGATAAAAGCTGTTGAAACCCTTTACCCCGCTTGGATTTGGTTAATACTTGGTTTATTGGCTGCGCACCATTGGATAGTACGTCACCATACTTTAAAACCGGTTCCCACCATTTTTTTCAGCATGACTTTTGATGAAAAACGGACTTTTTTGTTTTTCATGTTATGGATCAGTTGGGCTTAGATAAAAGCTGTTGAAACCCTTTACCCCGCTTGGATTTGGTTAATACTTGGTTTATTGGCTGCGCACCATTGGATAGTACGTCACCATACTTTAAAACCGGTTCCCACCATTTTTTTCAGCATGACTTTTGATGAAAAACGGACTTTTTTGTTTTTCATGTTATGGATCAGTTGGCTTAGATAAAAGCTGTTGAAACCCTTTACCCCGCTTGGATTTGGTTAATACTTGGTTTATTGGCTGCGCACCATTGGATAGTACGTCACCATACTTTAAAACCGGTTCCCACCATTTTTTTCAGCATGACTTTTGATGAAAAACGGACTTTTTTGTTTTTCATGTTATGGATCAGTTGGGCTTAGATAAAAGCTGTTGAAACCCTTTACCCCGCTTGGATTTGGTTAATACTTGGTTTATTGGCTGCGCACCATTGGATAGTACGTCACCATACTTTAAAACCGGTTCCCACCATTTTTTTCAGCATGACTTTTGATGAAAAACGGACTTTTTTGTTTTTCATGTTATGGATCAGTTGGGCTTAGATAAAAGCTGTTGAAACCCTTTACCCCGCTTGGATTTGGTTAATACTTGGTTTATTGGCTGCGCACCATTGGATAGTACGTCACCATACTTTAAAACCGGTTCCCACCATTTTTTTCAGCATGACTTTTGATGAAAAACGGACTTTTTTGTTTTTCATGTTATGGATCAGTTGGGCTTAGATAAAAGCTGTTGAAACCCTTTACCCCGCTTGGATTTGGTTAATACTTGGTTTATTGGCTGCGCACCATTGGATAGTACGTCACCATACTTTAAAACCGGTTCCCACCATTTTTTTCAGCATGACTTTTGATGAAAAACGGACTTTTTTGTTTTTCATGTTATGGATCAGTTGGGCTTAGATAAAAGCTGTTGAAACCCTTTACCCCGCTTGGATTTGGTTAATACTTGGTTTATTGGCTGCGCACCATTGGATAGTACGTCACCATACTTTAAAACCGGTTCCCACCATTTTTTTCAGCATGACTTTTGATGAAAAACGGACTTTTTTGTTTTTCATGTTATGGATCAGTTGGGCTTAGATAAAAGCTGTTGAAACCCTTTACCCCGCTTGGATTTGGTTAATACTTGGTTTATTGGCTGCGCACCATTGGATAGTACGTCACCATACTTTAAAACCGGTTCCCACCATTTTTTTCAGCATGACTTTTGATGAAAAACGGACTTTTTTGTTTTTCATGTTATGGATCAGTTGGGCTTAGATAAAAGCTGTTGAAACCCTTTACCCCGCTTGGATTTGGTTAATACTTGGTTTATTGGCTGCGCACCATTGGATAGTACGTCACCATACTTTAAAACCGGTTCCCACCATTTTTTTCAGCATGACTTTTGATGAAAAACGGACTTTTTTGTTTTTCATGTTATGGATCAGTTGGGCTTAGATAAAAGCTGTTGAAACCCTTTACCCCGCTTGGATTTGGTTAATACTTGGTTTATTGGCTGCGCACCATTGGATAGTACGTCACCATACTTTAAAACCGGTTCCCACCATTTTTTTCAGCATGACTTTTGATGAAAAACGGACTTTTTTGTTTTTCATGTTATGGATCAGTTGGGCTTAGATAAAAGCTGTTGAAACCCTTTACCCCGCTTGGATTTGGTTAATACTTGGTTTATTGGCTGCGCACCATTGGATAGTACGTCACCATACTTTAAAACCGGTTCCCACCATTTTTTTCAGCATGACTTTTGATGAAAAACGGACTTTTTTGTTTTTCATGTTATGGATCAGTTGGGCTTAGATAAAAGCTGTTGAAACCCTTTACCCCGCTTGGATTTGGTTAATACTTGGTTTATTGGCTGCGCACCATTGGATAGTACGTCACCATACTTTAAAACCGGTTCCCACCATTTTTTTCAGCATGACTTTTGATGAAAAACGGACTTTTTTGTTTTTCATGTTATGGATCAGTTGGGCTTAGATAAAAGCTGTTGAAACCCTTTACCCCGCTTGGATTTGGTTAATACTTGGTTTATTGGCTGCGCACCATTGGATAGTACGTCACCATACTTTAAAACCGGTTCCCACCATTTTTTTCAGCATGACTTTTGATGAAAAACGGACTTTTTTGTTTTTCATGTTATGGATCAGTTGGGCTTAGATAAAAGCTGTTGAAACCCTTTACCCCGCTTGGATTTGGTTAATACTTGGTTTATTGGCTGCGCACCATTGGATAGTACGTCACCATACTTTAAAACCGGTTCCCACCATTTTTTTCAGCATGACTTTTGATGAAAAACGGACTTTTTTGTTTTTCATGTTATGGATCAGTTGGGCTTAGATAAAAGCTGTTGAAACCCTTTACCCCGCTTGGATTTGGTTAATACTTGGTTTATTGGCTGCGCACCATTGGATAGTACGTCACCATACTTTAAAACCGGTTCCCACCATTTTTTTCAGCATGACTTTTGATGAAAAACGGACTTTTTTGTTTTTCATGTTATGGATCAGTTGGGCTTAGATAAAAGCTGTTGAAACCCTTTACCCCGCTTGGATTTGGTTAATACTTGGTTTATTGGCTGCGCACCATTGGATAGTACGTCACCATACTTTAAAACCGGTTCCCACCATTTTTTTCAGCATGACTTTTGATGAAAAACGGACTTTTTTGTTTTTCATGTTATGGATCAGTTGGGCTTAGATAAAAGCTGTTGAAACCCTTTACCCCGCTTGGATTTGGTTAATACTTGGTTTATTGGCTGCGCACCATTGGATAGTACGTCACCATACTTTAAAACCGGTTCCCACCATTTTTTTCAGCATGACTTTTGATGAAAAACGGACTTTTTTGTTTTTCATGTTATGGATCAGTTGGGCTTAGATAAAAGCTGTTGAAACCCTTTACCCCGCTTGGATTTGGTTAATACTTGGTTTATTGGCTGCGCACCATTGGATAGTACGTCACCATACTTTAAAACCGGTTCCCACCATTTTTTTCAGCATGACTTTTGATGAAAAACGGACTTTTTTGTTTTTCATGTTATGGATCAGTTGGGCTTAGATAAAAGCTGTTGAAACCCTTTACCCCGCTTGGATTTGGTTAATACTTGGTTTATTGGCTGCGCACCATTGGATAGTACGTCACCATACTTTAAAACCGGTTCCCACCATTTTTTTCAGCATGACTTTTGATGAAAAACGGACTTTTTTGTTTTTCATGTTATGGATCAGTTGGGCTTAGATAAAAGCTGTTGAAACCCTTTACCCCGCTTGGATTTGGTTAATACTTGGTTTATTGGCTGCGCACCATTGGATAGTACGTCACCATACTTTAAAACCGGTTCCCACCATTTTTTTCAGCATGACTTTTGATGAAAAACGGACTTTTTTGTTTTTCATGTTATGGATCAGTTGGGCTTAGATAAAAGCTGTTGAAACCCTTTACCCCGCTTGGATTTGGTTAATACTTGGTTTATTGGCTGCGCACCATTGGATAGTACGTCACCATACTTTAAAACCGGTTCCCACCATTTTTTTCAGCATGACTTTTGATGAAAAACGGACTTTTTTGTTTTTCATGTTATGGATCAGTTGGGCTTAGATAAAAGCTGTTGAAACCCTTTACCCCGCTTGGATTTGGTTAATACTTGGTTTATTGGCTGCGCACCATTGGATAGTACGTCACCATACTTTAAAACCGGTTCCCACCATTTTTTTCAGCATGACTTTTGATGAAAAACGGACTTTTTTGTTTTTCATGTTATGGATCAGTTGGGCTTAGATAAAAGCTGTTGAAACCCTTTACCCCGCTTGGATTTGGTTAATACTTGGTTTATTGGCTGCGCACCATTGGATAGTACGTCACCATACTTTAAAACCGGTTCCCACCATTTTTTTCAGCATGACTTTTGATGAAAAACGGACTTTTTTGTTTTTCATGTTATGGATCAGTTGGGCTTAGATAAAAGCTGTTGAAACCCTTTACCCCGCTTGGATTTGGTTAATACTTGGTTTATTGGCTGCGCACCATTGGATAGTACGTCACCATACTTTAAAACCGGTTCCCACCATTTTTTTCAGCATGACTTTTGATGAAAAACGGACTTTTTTGTTTTTCATGTTATGGATCAGTTGGGCTTAGATAAAAGCTGTTGAAACCCTTTACCCCGCTTGGATTTGGTTAATACTTGGTTTATTGGCTGCGCACCATTGGATAGTACGTCACCATACTTTAAAACCGGTTCCCACCATTTTTTTCAGCATGACTTTTGATGAAAAACGGACTTTTTTGTTTTTCATGTTATGGATCAGTTGGGCTTAGATAAAAGCTGTTGAAACCCTTTACCCCGCTTGGATTTGGTTAATACTTGGTTTATTGGCTGCGCACCATTGGATAGTACGTCACCATACTTTAAAACCGGTTCCCACCATTTTTTTCAGCATGACTTTTGATGAAAAACGGACTTTTTTGTTTTTCATGTTATGGATCAGTTGGGCTTAGATAAAAGCTGTTGAAACCCTTTACCCCGCTTGGATTTGGTTAATACTTGGTTTATTGGCTGCGCACCATTGGATAGTACGTCACCATACTTTAAAACCGGTTCCCACCATTTTTTTCAGCATGACTTTTGATGAAAAACGGACTTTTTTGTTTTTCATGTCTATGGATCAGTTGGGCTTAGATAAAAGCTGTTGAAACCCTTTACCCCGCTTGGATTTGGTTAATACTTGGTTTATTGGCTGCGCACCATTGGATAGTACGTCACCATACTTTAAAACCGGTTCCCACCATTTTTTTCAGCATGACTTTTGATGAAAAACGGACTTTTTTGTTTTTCATGTTATGGATCAGTTGGGCTTAGATAAAAGCTGTTGAAACCCTTTACCCCGCTTGGATTTGGTTAATACTTGGTTTATTGGCTGCGCACCATTGGATAGTACGTCACCATACTTTAAAACCGGTTCCCACCATTTTTTTCAGCATGACTTTTGATGAAAAACGGACTTTTTTGTTTTTCATGTTATGGATCAGTTGGGCTTAGATAAAAGCTGTTGAAACCCTTTACCCCGCTTGGATTTGGTTAATACTTGGTTTATTGGCTGCGCACCATTGGATAGTACGTCACCATACTTTAAAACCGGTTCCCACCATTTTTTTCAGCATGACTTTTGATGAAAAACGGACTTTTTTGTTTTTCATGTTATGGATCAGTTGGGCTTAGATAAAAGCTGTTGAAACCCTTTACCCCGCTTGGATTTGGTTAATACTTGGTTTATTGGCTGCGCACCATTGGATAGTACGTCACCATACTTTAAAACCGGTTCCCACCATTTTTTTCAGCATGACTTTTGATGAAAAACGGACTTTTTTGTTTTTCATGTTATGGATCAGTTGGGCTTAGATAAAAGCTGTTGAAACCCTTTACCCCGCTTGGATTTGGTTAATACTTGGTTTATTGGCTGCGCACCATTGGATAGTACGTCACCATACTTTAAAACCGGTTCCCACCATTTTTTTCAGCATGACTTTTGATGAAAAACGGACTTTTTTGTTTTTCATGTTATGGATCAGTTGGGCTTAGATAAAAGCTGTTGAAACCCTTTACCCCGCTTGGATTTGGTTAATACTTGGTTTATTGGCTGCGCACCATTGGATAGTACGTCACCATACTTTAAAACCGGTTCCCACCATTTTTTTCAGCATGACTTTTGATGAAAAACGGACTTTTTTGTTTTTCATGTTATGGATCAGTTGGGCTTAGATAAAAGCTGTTGAAACCCTTTACCCCGCTTGGATTTGGTTAATACTTGGTTTATTGGCTGCGCACCATTGGATAGTACGTCACCATACTTTAAAACCGGTTCCCACCATTTTTTTCAGCATGACTTTTGATGAAAAACGGACTTTTTTGTTTTTCATGTTATGGATCAGTTGGGCTTAGATAAAAGCTGTTGAAACCCTTTACCCCGCTTGGATTTGGTTAATACTTGGTTTATTGGCTGCGCACCATTGGATAGTACGTCACCATACTTTAAAACCGGTTCCCACCATTTTTTTCAGCATGACTTTTGATGAAAAACGGACTTTTTTGTTTTTCATGTTATGGATCAGTTGGGCTTAGATAAAAGCTGTTGAAACCCTTTACCCCGCTTGGATTTGGTTAATACTTGGTTTATTGGCTGCGCACCATTGGATAGTACGTCACCATACTTTAAAACCGGTTCCCACCATTTTTTTCAGCATGACTTTTGATGAAAAACGGACTTTTTTGTTTTTCATGTTATGGATCAGTTGGGCTTAGATAAAAGCTGTTGAAACCCTTTACCCCGCTTGGATTTGGTTAATACTTGGTTTATTGGCTGCGCACCATTGGATAGTACGTCACCATACTTTAAAACCGGTTCCCACCATTTTTTTCAGCATGACTTTTGATGAAAAACGGACTTTTTTGTTTTTCATGTTATGGATCAGTTGGGCTTAGATAAAAGCTGTTGAAACCCTTTACCCCGCTTGGATTTGGTTAATACTTGGTTTATTGGCTGCGCACCATTGGATAGTACGTCACCATACTTTAAAACCGGTTCCCACCATTTTTTTCAGCATGACTTTTGATGAAAAACGGACTTTTTTGTTTTTCATGTTATGGATCAGTTGGGCTTAGATAAAAGCTGTTGAAACCCTTTACCCCGCTTGGATTTGGTTAATACTTGGTTTATTGGCTGCGCACCATTGGATAGTACGTCACCATACTTTAAAACCGGTTCCCACCATTTTTTTCAGCATGACTTTTGATGAAAAACGGACTTTTTTGTTTTTCATGTTATGGATCAGTTGGGCTTAGATAAAAGCTGTTGAAACCCTTTACCCCGCTTGGATTTGGTTAATACTTGGTTTATTGGCTGCGCACCATTGGATAGTACGTCACCATACTTTAAAACCGGTTCCCACCATTTTTTTCAGCATGACTTTTGATGAAAAACGGACTTTTTTGTTTTTCATGTTATGGATCAGTTGGGCTTAGATAAAAGCTGTTGAAACCCTTTACCCCGCTTGGATTTGGTTAATACTTGGTTTATTGGCTGCGCACCATTGGATAGTACGTCACCATACTTTAAAACCGGTTCCCACCATTTTTTTCAGCATGACTTTTGATGAAAAACGGACTTTTTTGTTTTTCATGTTATGGATCAGTTGGGCTTAGATAAAAGCTGTTGAAACCCTTTACCCCGCTTGGATTTGGTTAATACTTGGTTTATTGGCTGCGCACCATTGGATAGTACGTCACCATACTTTAAAACCGGTTCCCACCATTTTTTTCAGCATGACTTTTGATGAAAAACGGACTTTTTTGTTTTTCATGTTATGGATCAGTTGGGCTTAGATAAAAGCTGTTGAAACCCTTTACCCCGCTTGGATTTGGTTAATACTTGGTTTATTGGCTGCGCACCATTGGATAGTACGTCACCATACTTTAAAACCGGTTCCCACCATTTTTTTCAGCATGACTTTTGATGAAAAACGGACTTTTTTGTTTTTCATGTTATGGATCAGTTGGGCTTAGATAAAAGCTGTTGAAACCCTTTACCCCGCTTGGATTTGGTTAATACTTGGTTTATTGGCTGCGCACCATTGGATAGTACGTCACCATACTTTAAAACCGGTTCCCACCATTTTTTTCAGCATGACTTTTGATGAAAAACGGACTTTTTTGTTTTTCATGTTATGGATCAGTTGGGCTTAGATAAAAGCTGTTGAAACCCTTTACCCCGCTTGGATTTGGTTAATACTTGGTTTATTGGCTGCGCACCATTGGATAGTACGTCACCATACTTTAAAACCGGTTCCCACCATTTTTTTCAGCATGACTTTTGATGAAAAACGGACTTTTTTGTTTTTCATGTTATGGATCAGTTGGGCTTAGATAAAAGCTGTTGAAACCCTTTACCCCGCTTGGATTTGGTTAATACTTGGTTTATTGGCTGCGCACCATTGGATAGTACGTCACCATACTTTAAAACCGGTTCCCACCATTTTTTTCAGCATGACTTTTGATGAAAAACGGACTTTTTTGTTTTTCATGTTATGGATCAGTTGGGCTTAGATAAAAGCTGTTGAAACCCTTTACCCCGCTTGGATTTGGTTAATACTTGGTTTATTGGCTGCGCACCATTGGATAGTACGTCACCATACTTTAAAACCGGTTCCCACCATTTTTTTCAGCATGACTTTTGATGAAAAACGGACTTTTTTGTTTTTCATGTTATGGATCAGTTGGGCTTAGATAAAAGCTGTTGAAACCCTTTACCCCGCTTGGATTTGGTTAATACTTGGTTTATTGGCTGCGCACCATTGGATAGTACGTCACCATACTTTAAAACCGGTTCCCACCATTTTTTTCAGCATGACTTTTGATGAAAAACGGACTTTTTTGTTTTTCATGTTATGGATCAGTTGGGCTTAGATAAAAGCTGTTGAAACCCTTTACCCCGCTTGGATTTGGTTAATACTTGGTTTATTGGCTGCGCACCATTGGATAGTACGTCACCATACTTTAAAACCGGTTCCCACCATTTTTTTCAGCATGACTTTTGATGAAAAACGGACTTTTTTGTTTTTCATGTTATGGATCAGTTGGGCTTAGATAAAAGCTGTTGAAACCCTTTACCCCGCTTGGATTTGGTTAATACTTGGTTTATTGGCTGCGCACCATTGGATAGTACGTCACCATACTTTAAAACCGGTTCCCACCATTTTTTTCAGCATGACTTTTGATGAAAAACGGACTTTTTTGTTTTTCATGTTATGGATCAGTTGGGCTTAGATAAAAGCTGTTGAAACCCTTTACCCCGCTTGGATTTGGTTAATACTTGGTTTATTGGCTGCGCACCATTGGATAGTACGTCACCATACTTTAAAACCGGTTCCCACCATTTTTTTCAGCATGACTTTTGATGAAAAACGGACTTTTTTGTTTTTCATGTTATGGATCAGTTGGGCTTAGATAAAAGCTGTTGAAACCCTTTACCCCGCTTGGATTTGGTTAATACTTGGTTTATTGGCTGCGCACCATTGGATAGTACGTCACCATACTTTAAAACCGGTTCCCACCATTTTTTTCAGCATGACTTTTGATGAAAAACGGACTTTTTTGTTTTTCATGTTATGGATCAGTTGGGCTTAGATAAAAGCTGTTGAAACCCTTTACCCCGCTTGGATTTGGTTAATACTTGGTTTATTGGCTGCGCACCATTGGATAGTACGTCACCATACTTTAAAACCGGTTCCCACCATTTTTTTCAGCATGACTTTTGATGAAAAACGGACTTTTTTGTTTTTCATGTTATGGATCAGTTGGGCTTAGATAAAAGCTGTTGAAACCCTTTACCCCGCTTGGATTTGGTTAATACTTGGTTTATTGGCTGCGCACCATTGGATAGTACGTCACCATACTTTAAAACCGGTTCCCACCATTTTTTTCAGCATGACTTTTGATGAAAAACGGACTTTTTTGTTTTTCATGTTATGGATCAGTTGGGCTTAGATAAAAGCTGTTGAAACCCTTTACCCCGCTTGGATTTGGTTAATACTTGGTTTATTGGCTGCGCACCATTGGATAGTACGTCACCATACTTTAAAACCGGTTCCCACCATTTTTTTCAGCATGACTTTTGATGAAAAACGGACTTTTTTGTTTTTCATGTTATGGATCAGTTGGGCTTAGATAAAAGCTGTTGAAACCCTTTACCCCGCTTGGATTTGGTTAATACTTGGTTTATTGGCTGCGCACCATTGGATAGTACGTCACCATACTTTAAAACCGGTTCCCACCATTTTTTTCAGCATGACTTTTGATGAAAAACGGACTTTTTTGTTTTTCATGTTATGGATCAGTTGGGCTTAGATAAAAGCTGTTGAAACCCTTTACCCCGCTTGGATTTGGTTAATACTTGGTTTATTGGCTGCGCACCATTGGATAGTACGTCACCATACTTTAAAACCGGTTCCCACCATTTTTTTCAGCATGACTTTTGATGAAAAACGGACTTTTTTGTTTTTCATGTTATGGATCAGTTGGGCTTAGATAAAAGCTGTTGAAACCCTTTACCCCGCTTGGATTTGGTTAATACTTGGTTTATTGGCTGCGCACCATTGGATAGTACGTCACCATACTTTAAAACCGGTTCCCACCATTTTTTTCAGCATGACTTTTGATGAAAAACGGACTTTTTTGTTTTTCATGTTATGGATCAGTTGGGCTTAGATAAAAGCTGTTGAAACCCTTTACCCCGCTTGGATTTGGTTAATACTTGGTTTATTGGCTGCGCACCATTGGATAGTACGTCACCATACTTTAAAACCGGTTCCCACCATTTTTTTCAGCATGACTTTTGATGAAAAACGGACTTTTTTGTTTTTCATGTTATGGATCAGTTGGGCTTAGATAAAAGCTGTTGAAACCCTTTACCCCGCTTGGATTTGGTTAATACTTGGTTTATTGGCTGCGCACCATTGGATAGTACGTCACCATACTTTAAAACCGGTTCCCACCATTTTTTTCAGCATGACTTTTGATGAAAAACGGACTTTTTTGTTTTTCATGTTATGGATCAGTTGGGCTTAGATAAAAGCTGTTGAAACCCTTTACCCCGCTTGGATTTGGTTAATACTTGGTTTATTGGCTGCGCACCATTGGATAGTACGTCACCATACTTTAAAACCGGTTCCCACCATTTTTTTCAGCATGACTTTTGATGAAAAACGGACTTTTTTGTTTTTCATGTTATGGATCAGTTGGGCTTAGATAAAAGCTGTTGAAACCCTTTACCCCGCTTGGATTTGGTTAATACTTGGTTTATTGGCTGCGCACCATTGGATAGTACGTCACCATACTTTAAAACCGGTTCCCACCATTTTTTTCAGCATGACTTTTGATGAAAAACGGACTTTTTTGTTTTTCATGTTATGGATCAGTTGGGCTTAGATAAAAGCTGTTGAAACCCTTTACCCCGCTTGGATTTGGTTAATACTTGGTTTATTGGCTGCGCACCATTGGATAGTACGTCACCATACTTTAAAACCGGTTCCCACCATTTTTTTCAGCATGACTTTTGATGAAAAACGGACTTTTTTGTTTTTCATGTTATGGATCAGTTGGGCTTAGATAAAAGCTGTTGAAACCCTTTACCCCGCTTGGATTTGGTTAATACTTGGTTTATTGGCTGCGCACCATTGGATAGTACGTCACCATACTTTAAAACCGGTTCCCACCATTTTTTTCAGCATGACTTTTGATGAAAAACGGACTTTTTTGTTTTTCATGTTATGGATCAGTTGGGCTTAGATAAAAGCTGTTGAAACCCTTTACCCCGCTTGGATTTGGTTAATACTTGGTTTATTGGCTGCGCACCATTGGATAGTACGTCACCATACTTTAAAACCGGTTCCCACCATTTTTTTCAGCATGACTTTTGATGAAAAACGGACTTTTTTGTTTTTCATGTTATGGATCAGTTGGGCTTAGATAAAAGCTGTTGAAACCCTTTACCCCGCTTGGATTTGGTTAATACTTGGTTTATTGGCTGCGCACCATTGGATAGTACGTCACCATACTTTAAAACCGGTTCCCACCATTTTTTTCAGCATGACTTTTGATGAAAAACGGACTTTTTTGTTTTTCATGTTATGGATCAGTTGGGCTTAGATAAAAGCTGTTGAAACCCTTTACCCCGCTTGGATTTGGTTAATACTTGGTTTATTGGCTGCGCACCATTGGATAGTACGTCACCATACTTTAAAACCGGTTCCCACCATTTTTTTCAGCATGACTTTTGATGAAAAACGGACTTTTTTGTTTTTCATGTTATGGATCAGTTGGGCTTAGATAAAAGCTGTTGAAACCCTTTACCCCGCTTGGATTTGGTTAATACTTGGTTTATTGGCTGCGCACCATTGGATAGTACGTCACCATACTTTAAAACCGGTTCCCACCATTTTTTTCAGCATGACTTTTGATGAAAAACGGACTTTTTTGTTTTTCATGTTATGGATCAGTTGGGCTTAGATAAAAGCTGTTGAAACCCTTTACCCCGCTTGGATTTGGTTAATACTTGGTTTATTGGCTGCGCACCATTGGATAGTACGTCACCATACTTTAAAACCGGTTCCCACCATTTTTTTCAGCATGACTTTTGATGAAAAACGGACTTTTTTGTTTTTCATGTTATGGATCAGTTGGGCTTAGATAAAAGCTGTTGAAACCCTTTACCCCGCTTGGATTTGGTTAATACTTGGTTTATTGGCTGCGCACCATTGGATAGTACGTCACCATACTTTAAAACCGGTTCCCACCATTTTTTTCAGCATGACTTTTGATGAAAAACGGACTTTTTTGTTTTTCATGTTATGGATCAGTTGGGCTTAGATAAAAGCTGTTGAAACCCTTTACCCCGCTTGGATTTGGTTAATACTTGGTTTATTGGCTGCGCACCATTGGATAGTACGTCACCATACTTTAAAACCGGTTCCCACCATTTTTTTCAGCATGACTTTTGATGAAAAACGGACTTTTTTGTTTTTCATGTTATGGATCAGTTGGGCTTAGATAAAAGCTGTTGAAACCCTTTACCCCGCTTGGATTTGGTTAATACTTGGTTTATTGGCTGCGCACCATTGGATAGTACGTCACCATACTTTAAAACCGGTTCCCACCATTTTTTTCAGCATGACTTTTGATGAAAAACGGACTTTTTTGTTTTTCATGTTATGGATCAGTTGGGCTTAGATAAAAGCTGTTGAAACCCTTTACCCCGCTTGGATTTGGTTAATACTTGGTTTATTGGCTGCGCACCATTGGATAGTACGTCACCATACTTTAAAACCGGTTCCCACCATTTTTTTCAGCATGACTTTTGATGAAAAACGGACTTTTTTGTTTTTCATGTTATGGATCAGTTGGGCTTAGATAAAAGCTGTTGAAACCCTTTACCCCGCTTGGATTTGGTTAATACTTGGTTTATTGGCTGCGCACCATTGGATAGTACGTCACCATACTTTAAAACCGGTTCCCACCATTTTTTTCAGCATGACTTTTGATGAAAAACGGACTTTTTTGTTTTTCATGTTATGGATCAGTTGGGCTTAGATAAAAGCTGTTGAAACCCTTTACCCCGCTTGGATTTGGTTAATACTTGGTTTATTGGCTGCGCACCATTGGATAGTACGTCACCATACTTTAAAACCGGTTCCCACCATTTTTTTCAGCATGACTTTTGATGAAAAACGGACTTTTTTGTTTTTCATGTTATGGATCAGTTGGGCTTAGATAAAAGCTGTTGAAACCCTTTACCCCGCTTGGATTTGGTTAATACTTGGTTTATTGGCTGCGCACCATTGGATAGTACGTCACCATACTTTAAAACCGGTTCCCACCATTTTTTTCAGCATGACTTTTGATGAAAAACGGACTTTTTTGTTTTTCATGTTATGGATCAGTTGGGCTTAGATAAAAGCTGTTGAAACCCTTTACCCCGCTTGGATTTGGTTAATACTTGGTTTATTGGCTGCGCACCATTGGATAGTACGTCACCATACTTTAAAACCGGTTCCCACCATTTTTTTCAGCATGACTTTTGATGAAAAACGGACTTTTTTGTTTTTCATGTTATGGATCAGTTGGGCTTAGATAAAAGCTGTTGAAACCCTTTACCCCGCTTGGATTTGGTTAATACTTGGTTTATTGGCTGCGCACCATTGGATAGTACGTCACCATACTTTAAAACCGGTTCCCACCATTTTTTTCAGCATGACTTTTGATGAAAAACGGACTTTTTTGTTTTTCATGTTATGGATCAGTTGGGCTTAGATAAAAGCTGTTGAAACCCTTTACCCCGCTTGGATTTGGTTAATACTTGGTTTATTGGCTGCGCACCATTGGATAGTACGTCACCATACTTTAAAACCGGTTCCCACCATTTTTTTCAGCATGACTTTTGATGAAAAACGGACTTTTTTGTTTTTCATGTTATGGATCAGTTGGGCTTAGATAAAAGCTGTTGAAACCCTTTACCCCGCTTGGATTTGGTTAATACTTGGTTTATTGGCTGCGCACCATTGGATAGTACGTCACCATACTTTAAAACCGGTTCCCACCATTTTTTTCAGCATGACTTTTGATGAAAAACGGACTTTTTTGTTTTTCATGTTATGGATCAGTTGGGCTTAGATAAAAGCTGTTGAAACCCTTTACCCCGCTTGGATTTGGTTAATACTTGGTTTATTGGCTGCGCACCATTGGATAGTACGTCACCATACTTTAAAACCGGTTCCCACCATTTTTTTCAGCATGACTTTTGATGAAAAACGGACTTTTTTGTTTTTCATGTTATGGATCAGTTGGGCTTAGATAAAAGCTGTTGAAACCCTTTACCCCGCTTGGATTTGGTTAATACTTGGTTTATTGGCTGCGCACCATTGGATAGTACGTCACCATACTTTAAAACCGGTTCCCACCATTTTTTTCAGCATGACTTTTGATGAAAAACGGACTTTTTTGTTTTTCATGTTATGGATCAGTTGGGCTTAGATAAAAGCTGTTGAAACCCTTTACCCCGCTTGGATTTGGTTAATACTTGGTTTATTGGCTGCGCACCATTGGATAGTACGTCACCATACTTTAAAACCGGTTCCCACCATTTTTTTCAGCATGACTTTTGATGAAAAACGGACTTTTTTGTTTTTCATGTTATGGATCAGTTGGGCTTAGATAAAAGCTGTTGAAACCCTTTACCCCGCTTGGATTTGGTTAATACTTGGTTTATTGGCTGCGCACCATTGGATAGTACGTCACCATACTTTAAAACCGGTTCCCACCATTTTTTTCAGCATGACTTTTGATGAAAAACGGACTTTTTTGTTTTTCATGTTATGGATCAGTTGGGCTTAGATAAAAGCTGTTGAAACCCTTTACCCCGCTTGGATTTGGTTAATACTTGGTTTATTGGCTGCGCACCATTGGATAGTACGTCACCATACTTTAAAACCGGTTCCCACCATTTTTTTCAGCATGACTTTTGATGAAAAACGGACTTTTTTGTTTTTCATGTTATGGATCAGTTGGGCTTAGATAAAAGCTGTTGAAACCCTTTACCCCGCTTGGATTTGGTTAATACTTGGTTTATTGGCTGCGCAGCCATTGAAACCAAGTACTTAACCAAATCCAAGCGGGGTAAACGGGTTTCACCAGCTTTTATCTAAGCCAACTGATCCATAACATGAAAAACAAAAAAGTCCGTTTTTCATCAAATGTCATTGCTGAAAAAAATGGTGGGAAACCGGTTCCTTAAAGTATGGTGACGTACTATCCCAATGGCTGCGCAGCCAATAAACCAAGTATTAACCAAATCCAAGCGGGGTAAAGGGTTTCAACAGCTTTTATCTAAGCCCAACTGATCCATAACATGAAAAACAAAAAAGTCCGTTTTTCATCAAAAGTCATGCTGAAAAAAATGGTGGGAACCGGTTTTAAAGTATGGTGACGTACTATCCAATGGTGCGCAGCCAATAAACCAAGTATTAACCAAATCCAAGCGGGGTAAAGGGTTTCAACAGCTTTTATCTAAGCCCAACTGATCCATAACATGAAAAACAAAAAAAGTCCGTTTTTCATCAAAAGTCATGCTGAAAAAAAATGGTGGGAACCGGTTTTAAAGTATGGTGACGTACTATCCAATGGTGCGCAGCCAATAAACCAAGTATTAACCAAATCCAAGCGGGGTAAAGGGTTTCAACAGCTTTTATCTAAGCCCAACTGATCCATAACATGGAAAAACAAAAAAGTCCGTTTTTTCATCAAAAGTCATGCTGAAAAAAATGGTGGGAACCGGTTTTAAAGTATGGTGGACGTACTATCCAATGGTGCGCAGCCAATAAACCAAGTATTAACCAAATCCAAGCGGGGTAAAGGGTTTCAACAGCTTTTATCTAATCCCAACTGATCCATAACATGAAAAACAAAAAAGTCCGTTTTTCATCAAAAGTCATGCTGAAAAAAATGGTGGGAACCGGTTTTAAAGTATGGTGACGTACTATCCAATGGTGCGCAGCCAATAAACCAAGTATTAACCAAATCCAAGCGGGGTAAAGGGTTTCAACAGCTTTTATCTAAGCCCAACTGATCCATAACATGAAAAACAAAAAAGTCCGTTTTTCATCAAAAGTCATGCTGAAAAAAATTGTGGGAACCGGTTTTAAAGTATGGTGACGTACTATCCAATGGTGCGCAGCCAATAAACCAAGTATTAACCAAATCCAAGCGGGGTAAAGGGTTTCAACAGCTTTTATCTAAGCCCAACTGATCCATAACATGTAAAACAAAAAAGTCCGTTTTTCATCAAAAGTCATGCTGAAAAAAAATGGTGGGAACCGTTTTTAAAGTATGGTGACGTACTATCCAATGGTGCGCAGCCAATAAACCAAGTATTAACCAAATCCAAGCGGGGTAAAGGGTTTCAACAGCTTTTATCTAAGCCCAACTGATCCATAACATGAAAAACAAAAAAGTCCGTTTTTTCATCAAAAGTCATGCTGAAAAAAATGGTGGGAACCGGTTTTAAAGTATGGTGACGTACTATCCAATGGTGCGCAGCCAATAAACCAAGTATTAACCAAATCCAAGCGGGGTAAAGGGTTTCAACAGCTTTTATCTAAGCCCAACTGATCCATAACATGAAAAACAAAAAAGTCCGTTTTTCATCAAAAGTCATGCTGAAAAAAATGGTGGGAACCGGTTTTAAAGTATGGTGACGTACTATTCAATGGTGCGCAGCCAATAAACCAAGTATTAACCAAATCCAAGCGGGGTAAAGGGTTTCAACAGCTTTTATCTAAGCCCAACTGATCCATAACATGAAAAACAAAAAAGTCCGTTTTTCATCAAAAGTCATGCTGAAAAAAAATGGTGGGAACCGGTTTTAAAGTATGGTGACGTACTATCCAATGGTGCGCAGCCAATAAACCAAGTATTAACCAAATCCAAGCGGGGTAAAGGGTTTCAACAGCTTTTATCTAAGCCCAACTGATCCATAACATGAAAAACAAAAAAGTCCGTTTTTCATCAAAAGTCATGCTGAAAAAAATGGTGGGAACCGGTTTTTAAAGTATGGTGACGTACTATCCAATGGTGCGCAGCCAATAAACCAAGTATTAACCAAATCCAAGCGGGGTAAAGGGTTTCAACAGCTTTTATCTAAGCCCAACTGATCCATAACATGAAAAACAAAAAAGTCCGTTTTTCATCAAAAAGTCATGCTGAAAAAAATGGTGTGGGAACCGGTTTTAAAGTATGGTGACGTAATATCCAATGGTTCGCAGCCAATAAACCAAGTATTAACCAAATCCAACCGGGGTAAAGGGTTTCAACAGCTTTTATCTAAGCCCAACTGATCCATAACAAGAAAAACAAAAAAGTCCGTTTTTCATCAAAAGTCATGCTGAAAAAAATGGTGGGGAACCGGTTTTAAAGTATGGTGACGTACTATCCAATGGTGCGCAGCCAATAAACCAAGTATTAACCAAATCCAAGCGGGGTAAAGGGTTTCAACAGCTTTTATCTAAGCCCAACTGATCCATAACATGAAAAACATAAAAGTCCGTTTTTCATCAAAAGTCATGCTGAATAAAATGGTGGGAACCGGTTTTAAAGTATGGTGACGTACTATCCAATGGTGCGCAGCCAATAAACCAAGTATTAACCAAATCCAAGCGGGGTAAAGGGTTTCAACAGCTTTTATCTAAGCCCAACTGATCCATAACATGAAAAACAAAAAAGTCCGTTTTTCATCAAAAGTCATGCTGAAAAAAATGGTGGGAACCGGTTTTAAAGTATGGTGACGTACTATCCAATGGTGCGCAGCCAATAAACCAAGTATTAACCAAATCCAAGCGGGGGTAAAGGGTTTCAACAGCTTTTATCTAAGCCCAACTGATCCATAACATGAAAAACAAAAAAGTCCGTTTTTTCATCAAAAGTCATGCTGAAAAAAATGGTGGGAACCGGTTTTTAAAGTATGGTGACGTACTATCCAATGGTGCGCAGCCAATAAACCAAGTATTAACCAAATCCAAGCGGGGTAAAGGGTTTCAACAGCTTTTATCTAAGCCCAACTGATCCATAACATGAAAAACAAAAAAAGTCCGTTTTTCATCAAAAGTCATGCTGAAAAAAAATGGTGGGAACCGGTTTTAAAGTATGGTGACGTACTATCCAATGTTGCGCAGCCAATAAACCAAGTATTAACCAAATCCAAGCGGGGGTAAAGGGTTTCAACAGCTTTTATCTAAGCCCAACTGATCCATAACATGAAAAACAAAAAAGTCCGTTTTTCATCAAAAGTCATGCTGAAAAAAATGGTGGGAACCGGTTTTAAAGTATGGTGACGTACTATCCAATGGTGCGCAGCCAATAAACCAAGTATTAACCAAATCCAAGCGGGGTAAAGGGTTTCAACAGCTTTTATCTAAGCCCAACTGATCCATAACATGAAAAACAAAAAAGTCCGTTTTTCATCAAAAGTCATGCTGAAAAAATGGTGGGAACCGGTTTTAAAGTATGGTGACGTACTATCCAATGGTGCGCAGCCAATAAACCAAGTATTAACCAAATCCAAGCGGGGTAAAGGGTTTCAACAGCTTTTATCTAAGCCCAACTGATCCATAACATGAAAAACAAAAAAGTCCGTTTTTCATCAAAAGTCATGCTGGAAAAAAATGGTGGGAACCGGTTTTAAAGTATGGTGACGTACTATCCAATGGTGCGCAGCCAATAAACCAAGTATTAACCAAATCCAAGCGGGGTAAAGGGTTTTCAACAGCTTTTATCTAAGCCCAACTGATCCATAACATGAAAAACAAAAAAGTCCGTTTTTCATCAAAAGTCATGATGAAAAAAATGGTGGGGAACCGGTTTTAAAGTATGGTGACGTACTATCCAATGGTGCGCAGCCAATAAACCAAGTATTAACCAAATCCAAGCGGGGTAAAGGGTTTCAACAGCTTTTATCTAAGCCCAACTGATCCATAACATGAAAAACAAAAAAGTCCGTTTTTCATCAAAAGTCATGCTGAAAAAAATGGTGGGAACCGGTTTTAAAGTATGGTGACGTACTATCCAATGGTGCGCAGCCAATAAACCAAGTATTAACCAAATCCAAGCGGGGTAAAGGGTTTCAACAGCTTTTATCTAAGCCCAACTGATCCATAACATGAAAAACAAAAAAGTCCGTTTTTCATCAAAAGTCATGCTGAAAAAAATGGTGGGAACCGGTTTTAAAGTATGGTGACGTACTATCCAATGGTGCGCAGCCAATAAACCAAGTATTAACCAAATCCAAGCGGGGTAAAGGGTTTCAACAGCTTTTATCTAAGCCCAACTGATCCATAACATGAAAAAACAAAAAAGTCCGTTTTTCATCAAAAGTCATGCTGAAAAAAATGGTGGGAACCGGTTTTAAAGTATGGTGACGTACTATCCAATGGTGCGCAGCCAATAAACCAAGTATTAACCAAATCCAAGCGGGGTAAAGTGTTTCAACAGCTTTTATCTAAGACCAACTGATCCATAACATGAAAAACAAAAAAGTCCGTTTTTCATCAAAAGTCATGCTGGAAAAAATGGGTGGGAACCGGTTTTTAAAGTATGGTGACGTACTATCCAATGGTGCGCAGCCAATAAACCAAGTATTAACCAAATCCAAGCGGGGTAAAGGGTTTTCAACAGCTTTTATCTAAGCCCAACTGATCCATAACATGAAAAACAAAAAAAGTCCGTTTTTCATCAAAAGTCATGATGAAAAAAATGGTGGGAACCGGTTTTAAAGTATGGTGACGTACTATCCAATGGTGCGCAGCCAATAAACCAAGTATTAACCAAATCCAAGCGGGGTAAAGGGTTTCAACAGCTTTTATCTAAGCCCAACTGATCCATAACATGAAAAACAAAAAAGTCCGTTTTTCATCAAAAGTCATGCTGAAAAAAATGGTGGGAACCGGTTTTAAAGTATGGTGACGTACTATCCAATGGTGCGCAGCCAATAAACCAAGTATTAACCAAATCCAAGCGGGGTAAAGGGTTTCAACAGCTTTTATCTAAGCCCAACTGATCCATAACATGAAAAACAAAAAAGTCCGTTTTTCATCAAAAGTCATGCTGAAAAAAATGGTGGGAACCGGTTTTAAAGTATGGTGACGTACTATCCAATGGTGCGCAGCCAATAAACCAAGTATTAACCAAATCCAAGCGGGGTAAAGGGTTTCAACAGCTTTTATCTAAGCCCAACTGATCCATAACATGAAAAACAAAAAAGTCCGTTTTTCATCAAAAGTCATGCTGAAAAAAATGGTGGGAACCGGTTTTAAAGTATGGTGACGTACTATCCAATGGTGCGCAGCCAATAAACCAAGTATTAACCAAATCCAAGCGGGGTAAAGTGTTTCAACAGCTTTTATCTAAGACCAACTGATCCATAACATGAAAAACAAAAAAGTCCGTTTTTCATCAAAAGTCATGCTGAAAAAAATGGTGGGAACCGGTTTTAAAGTATGGTGGACGTACTATCCAATGGTGCGCAGCCAATAAACCAAGTATTAACCAAATCCAAGCGGGGTAAAGGGTTTCAACAGCTTTTATCTAAGCCCAACTGATCCATAACATGAAAAACAAAAAAGTCCGTTTTTCATCAAAAGTCATGCTGAAAAAAATGGTGGGAACCGGTTTTAAAGTATGGTGACGTACTATCCAATGGTGCGCAGCCAATAAACCAAGTATTAACCAAATCCAAGCGGGGTAAAGGGTTTCAACAGCTTTTATCTAAGCCCAACTGATCCATAACATGAAAAACAAAAAAGTCCGTTTTTCATCAAAAGTCATGCTGAAAAAAATGGTGGGAACCGGTTTTAAAGTATGGTGACGTACTATCCAATGGTGCGCAGCCAATAAACCAAGTATTAACCAAATCCAAGCGGGGTAAAGGGTTTCAACAGCTTTTATCTAAGCCCAACTGATCCATAACATGAAAAACAAAAAAGTCCGTTTTTTATCAAAAGTCATGCTGAAAAAAATGGTGGGAACCGGTTTTTAAAGTATGGTGACGTACTATCCAATGGTGCGCAGCCAATAAACCAAGTATTAACCAAATCCAAGCGGGGTAAAGGGTTTCAACAGCTTTTATCTAAGCCCAACTGATCCATAACATGAAAAACAAAAAAGTCCGTTTTTCATCAAAAGTCATGCTGAAAAAAATGGTGGGAACCGGTTTTAAAGTATGGTGACGTACTATCCAATGGTGCGCAGCCAATAAACCAAGTATTAACCAAATCCAAGCGGGGTAAAGGGTTTCAACAGCTTTTATCTAAGCCCAACTGATCCATAACATGAAAAACAAAAAAGTCCGTTTTTCATCAAAAGTCATGCTGAAAAAAATGGTGGGAACCGGTTTTAAAGTATGGTGACGTACTATCCAATGGTGCGCAGCCAATAAACCAAGTATTAACCAAATCCAAGCGGGGTAAAGGGTTTCAACAGCTTTTATCTAAGCCCAACTGATCCATAACATGAAAAACAAAAAAGTCCGTTTTTCATCAAAAGTCATGCTGAAAAAAATGGTGGGAACCGGTTTTAAAGTATGGTGACGTACTATCCAATGGTGCGCAGCCAATAAACCAAGTATTAACCAAATCCAAGCGGGGTAAAGGGTTTCAACAGCTTTTATCTAAGCCCAACTGATCCATAACATGAAAAACAAAAAAGTCCGTTTTTCATCAAAAGTCATGCTGAAAAAAATGGTGGGAACCGGTTTTAAAGTATGGTGACGTACTATCCAATGGTGCGCAGCCAATAAACCAAGTATTAACCAAATCCAAGCGGGGTAAAGGGTTTCAACAGCTTTTATCTAAGCCCAACTGATCCATAA
This sequence comes from Unio pictorum, assembly GCA_030141615.1. Lineage (NCBI taxonomy): Eukaryota > Metazoa > Mollusca > Bivalvia > Unionida > Unionidae > Unio > Unio pictorum. The sequence continues at coordinate 216,937 of JARLTB010000529.1, forward strand.
CATGAAAAACAAAAAAGTCCGTTTTTCATCAAAAGTCATGCTGAAAAAAATGGTGGGAACCGGTTTTAAAGTATGGTGACGTACTATCCAATGGTGCGCAGCCAATAAACCAAGTATTAACCAAATCCAAGCGGGGGTAAAGGGTTTCAACAGCTTTTATCTAAGCCCAACTGATCCATAACATGAAAAACAAAAAAGTCCGTTTTTCATCAAAAGTCATGCTGAAAAAAATGGTGGGAACCGGTTTTAAAGTATGGTGACGTACTATCCAATGGTGCGCAGCCAATAAACCAAGTATTAACCAAATCCAAGCGGGGTAAAGGGTTTTCAACAGCTTTTATCTAAGCCCAACTGATCCATAACATGAAAAACAAAAAAGTCCGTTTTTCATCAAAAGTCATGCTGAAAAAAATGGTGGGAACCGGTTTTAAAGTATGGTGACGTACTATCCAATGGTGCGCAGCCAATAAACCAAGTATTAACCAAATCCAAGCGGGGTAAAGGGTTTCAACAGCTTTTATCTAAGCCCAACTGATCCATAACATGAAAAACAAAAAAGTCCGTTTTTCATCAAAAGTCCATGCTGAAAAAATGGTGGGAACCGGTTTTAAAGTATGGTGACGTACTATCCAATGGTGCGCAGCCAATAAACCAAGTATTAACCAAATCCAAGCGGGGTAAAGGGTTTCAACAGCTTTTATCTAAGCCCAACTGATCCATAACATGAAAAACAAAAAAGTCCGTTTTTCATCAAAAGTCATGCTGAAAAAAATGGTGGGAACCGGTTTTAAAGTATGGTGACGTACTATCCAATGGTGCGCAGCCAATAAACCAAGTATTAACCAAATCCAAGCGGGGTAAAGGGTTTCAACAGCTTTTATCTAAGCCCAACTGATCCATAACATGAAAAACAAAAAAGTCCGTTTTTCATCAAAAGTCATGCTGAAAAAAATGGTGGGAACCGGTTTTAAAGTATGGTGACGTACTATCCAATGGTGCGCAGCCAATAAACCAAGTATTAACCAAATCCAAGCGGGGTAAAGGGTTTCAACAGCTTTTATCTAAGCCCAACTGATCCATAACATGAAAAACAAAAAAGTCCGTTTTTCATCAAAAGTCATGCTGAAAAAAATGGTGGGAACCGGTTTTAAAGTATGGTGACGTACTATCCAATGGTGCGCAGCCAATAAACCAAGTATTAACCAAATCCAAGCGGGGTAAAGGGTTTCAACAGCTTTTATCTAAGCCAACTGATCCATAACATGAAAAACAAAAAAGTCCGTTTTTCATCAAAAGTCATGCTGAAAAAAATGGTGGAACCGGTTTTAAAGTATGGTGACGTACTATCCAATGGTGCGCAGCCAATAAACCAAGTATTAACCAAATCCAAGCGGGGTAAAGGGTTTCAACAGCTTTTATCTAAGCCCAACTGATCCATAACATGAAAAACAAAAAAGTCCGTTTTTCATCAAAAGTCATGCTGAAAAAAATGGTGGGAACCGGTTTTAAAGTATGGTGACGTACTATCCAATGGTGCGCAGCCAATAAACCAAGTATTAACCAAATCCAAGCGGGGTAAAGGGTTTCAACAGCTTTTATCTAAGCCCAACTGATCCATAACATGAAAAACAAAAAAGTCCGTTTTTCATCAAAAGTCATGCTGAAAAAAATGGTGGGAACCGGTTTTTAAAGTATGGTGACGTACTATCCAATGGTGCGCAGCCAATAAACCAAGTATTAACCAAATCCAAGCGGGGTAAAGGGTTTCAACAGCTTTTATCTAAGCCCAACTGATCCATAACATGAAAAACAAAAAAGTCCGTTTTTCATCAAAAGTCATGCTGAAAAAAATGGTGGGAACCGGTTTTAAAGTATGGTGACGTACTATCCAATGGTGCGCAGCCAATAAACCAAGTATTAACCAAATCCAAGCGGGGTAAAGGGTTTCAACAGCTTTTATCTAAGCCCAACTGATCCATAACATGAAAAACAAAAAAGTCCGTTTTTCATCAAAAGTCATGCTGAAAAAAATGGTGGGAACCGGTTTTAAAGTATGGTGACGTACTATCCAATGGTGCGCAGCCAATAAACCAAGTATTAACCAAATCCAAGCGGGGTAAAGGGTTTCAACAGCTTTTATCTAAGCCCAACTGATCCATAACATGAAAAACAAAAAAGTCCGTTTTTCATCAAAAGTCATGCTGAAAAAAATGGTGGGAACCGGTTTTAAAGTATGGTGACGTACTATCCAATGGTGCGCAGCCAATAAACCAAGTATTAACCAAATCCAAGCGGGGTAAAGGGTTTCAACAGCTTTTATCTAAGCCCAACTGATCCATAACATGAAAAACAAAAAAGTCCGTTTTTCATCAAAAGTCATGCTGAAAAAAATGGTGGGAACCGGTTTTAAAGTATGGTGACGTACTATCCAATGGTGCGCAGCCAATAAACCAAGTATTAACCAAATCCAAGCGGGGTAAAGGGTTTCAACAGCTTTTATCTAAGCCCAACTGATCCATAACATGAAAAACAAAAAAGTCCGTTTTTCATCAAAAGTCATGCTGAAAAAAATGGTGGGAACCGGTTTTAAAGTATGGTGACGTACTATCCAATGGTGCGCAGCCAATAAACCAAGTATTAACCAAATCCAAGCGGGGTAAAGGGTTTCAACAGCTTTTATCTAAGCCCAACTGATCCATAACATGAAAAACAAAAAAGTCCGTTTTTCATCAAAAGTCATGCTGAAAAAAATGGTGGGAACCGGTTTTAAAGTATGGTGACGTACTATCCAATGGTGCGCAGCCAATAAACCAAGTATTAACCAAATCCAAGCGGGGTAAAGGGTTTCAACAGCTTTTATCTAAGCCCAACTGATCCATAACATGAAAAACAAAAAAGTCCGTTTTTTCATCAAAAGTCATGCTGAAAAAAATGGTGGGAACCGGTTTTAAAGTATGGTGACGTACTATCCAATGGTGCGCAGCCAATAAACCAAGTATTAACCAAATCCAAGCGGGGTAAAGGGTTTCAACAGCTTTTATCTAAGCCCAACTGATCCATAACATGAAAAACAAAAAAGTCCGTTTTTCATCAAAAGTCATGCTGAAAAAAATGGTGGGAACCGGTTTTAAAGTATGGTGACGTACTATCCAATGGTGCGCAGCCAATAAACCAAGTATTAACCAAATCCAAGCGGGGTAAAGGGTTTCAACAGCTTTTATCTAAGCCCAACTGATCCATAACATGAAAAACAAAAAAGTCCGTTTTTCATCAAAAGTCATGCTGAAAAAAAATGGTGGGAACCGGTTTTAAAGTATGGTGACGTACTATCCAATGGTGCGCAGCCAATAAACCAAGTATTAACCAAATCCAAGCGGGGTAAAGGGTTTCAACAGCTTTTATCTAAGCCCAACTGATCCATAACATGAAAAACAAAAAAGTCCGTTTTTCATCAAAAGTCATGCTGAAAAAAATGGTGGGAACCGGTTTTAAAGTATGGTGACGTACTATCCAATGGTGCGCAGCCAATAAACCAAGTATTAACCAAATCCAAGCGGGGTAAAGGGTTTCAACAGCTTTTATCTAAGTCCCAACTGATCCATAACATGAAAAACAAAAAAGTCCGTTTTTCATCAAAAGTCATGCTTGAAAAAAATGGTGGGAACCGGTTTTAAAGTATGGTGACGTACTATCCAATGGTGCGCAGCCAATAAAACAAGTATTAACCAAATCCAAGCGGGGTAAAGGGTTTCAACAGCTTTTATCTAAGCCCAACTGATCCATAACATGAAAAACAAAAAAGTCCGTTTTTCATCAAAAGTCATGCTGAAAAAAATGGTGGGAACCGGTTTTAAAAGTATGGTGACGTACTATCCAATGGTGCGCAGCCAATAAACCAAGTATTAACCAAATCCAAGCGGGGGTAAAGGGGTTTTCAACAGCTTTTATCTAAGTCCCAACTGATCCATAACATGAAAAGCAAAAAGATCCATAACATGAAAACATAAAAGTCCGT